>JXXA01009173.1:0-28381 GCA_000956255.1 Anopheles punctulatus | reverse complement strand
ACGGCGCTAGAGGAGCGGAGTGATCTTTTTTCTGCTCGGAACGAATCGCTCCGTAGATTAATATGGAATTTTCCTCTGGTTACCTATCCTACCACTCTTTGTATCATTCGTTAAGAAACCTTTTGTGTTGAAGTACATGCAGGAAGTGACTTCAAGTTTTTAGAAACGTTCGCGTATTTTGCAGCAACTCAGTTTCATTTACTGCTCGAGCTTTCCATTTTCGTTGCCTGTGCAGGTATCTAATTTAATTTTATTCCATGTGATTTAACTCGTCCTAGTTTTCTCTTACATCTTATTAATGTGTGGTGATATGATTTAACTTGATCGCGCACCTTTACCATTATCGATGGGGTAACTTTATTGCGTACAATGGTGATTTTTTACGCATTACTCACAATCCAACAAGTTATTTCTGCAATTGGAGTAGGTTTTGCGGGTGAAAGTGTCCGATAATGTCTGCGTTATGCGGACTCAGATTGATCAGAAAATTTAAGACTCAATCATGAAGCCTAATTTGAGTGTATTTTTACGAACTAATTCTTGCTTGAGCGTTCATGTTTCGATCGTAACATGCCATCCTATTGGGTTCTGGTTTACCTTATACGGGCACAAAACGATTCGTGGAGAAGAGATTCGTTCATCGTTCGTTGTTCGACCCGTGCCGTTCCCTTAGTGACGAATCATTCAACTTCCGGACTCCAGACAAGTGCGAATTATACACAAACTTTGGTGCCTTGGAAAATGGCCGCGGCCCCGAAATACGGTAACTTCGACATTTCGCTGCGCGGCATGCTACGACGAACCAAAAACGAAAACTTATAAATAAAACCAATGTTTAAAAATGTTGCAATATTCCACTGTAGCAGAGGGCGCTACAATCATCCACTTTATAATTGCAACACGCAACCACCACCATCAAAGCACAACCAACCATAGCAACACGGGATCTTCGTCTACTGTAACGAATAGTTTGTGCTACACTGGTACTCGGTGAACGCATTTCGAATTCAAGTTATGTAATGGAAACTTGAAACAAATATCATTTAGCTTCCCGCGTGGTTGTTCATTTTAGTTTATGTTAGCTAACCTTCGTTCGTAGTCGTAACCATTGTTGTTTCGTTGCAAAAACTAAAAGCGTCTAACTTTTACGCATTCGTTTGTGAAACAGCTCAACGTAAAGCTGCAGAGTAACGTTTGTTCCAGAGATTACCAGCGTGTTGCATCGTCGAAAGAGAAATGCCGGACAATACGGGGTAAGGCTAAGTTTAATTCCAAGCTAGTTGGAACCGCTGCTAATGCCATGTATTCTTCATTCGCTTTCCAGACGCGATGCACGCATGAAGAAGGAGGAGGAGGGTGCATCGTCGACAAGCGGAGCGGGGGAGGAGAAGAAGAAGATCGTGGACATGCTGTCGAATTTGGTCCAGAAAATGACCATCAACCGGGAGGAGGCGAAAAACATGGGTTTTCTGGTGCCACCCGTTGGCGACGAGCCGGCCAAGTTCGTGCTATTGGAGGACTTTGAACGGTCACTGGAGGACATGGCACTCCTGCACGAGATCGCGATGAACGATTCGTTTGCGATCGGCCGAGCCCAAGAGGAATCGGACGAGCTGTACGATCGCGTCAAGAAGCAGATGCACAACGCGTACTGGGACATGCTGAAAAACGAGCTGGAAACTGATCCACCCGGTTTCACGATGGTGTTCAGCCTATTGAACGACATCAAGGATTCGTTTGAGACGCTGCTGGCGGGTAACAACGATCGTTCGCTCGCCAACATCCGACACGTGCTCGATTCTGAGGTGCTGCGCCAGGCGGCGCAAGAGGACGGTCTGGGAGTACTCGACTCCTCAACCATGTTTCTCCTGACTATGATGGGACTGGCCTGTTCGCCAGTGCGCGATGCGGAAATTGCCGCGCTAAAGAGCGAACAGGACTTGATCAAGCGACTGCGCGGCTTGATGGAAACGCTCGGTCGGATGAAATGCGACATGGCGAACTACACGTTGCGTATGCAACGCGGCGAAATTCTGCGTTACGCGGTTGTTTACGAGAAACATCGGTTCAGCGAGATGCAGGCCATCTGCAAGCAGGAATTTCCTGCCACGGTTGAGTGGCTGCGCCGCAACTGTGTGACTCCGGCCAACGAGCAAACCGCCTCCGACACTATTATACTGATAGACGGAATGGTGCTGTTGCCGAATCATATGTTCGAGGCGTACGTTGAGCTGATTGACCCCGAGAAGAACCATCCGTTCCCGGAACTGCTACAGCTCGACCAGCGCCGCATGCAGCAGGTAAAGTCAGTGGCGCTGCAACTATGCATTTGCGCCACAATCATGCAGTTAACCTGTGCCAGCGTGCTCCCATTCACTGGTTCCAAGAACCGTGCTGAATTGGCACAAGCGCTAATCATCTTATGCAAGGACGTACCGCCAAACGCCAAGCTATCCGAAACACTTGAGAGTCTTGCGTTGCAGGTTCTAGCTGCAATCGATTCGTTCGTTGCGCAGAACACGGACACTGCCAAGACCGTAACGGAGCAACACAAGCAGGCACTGAAGGCGCAGATCATGCAGATTGATGGCCTACGTCAGTCTGGTGTATTCAGTGTCATCTGGGGCAAGTTGGTTATGCATGCCAAAAATATCATAAAGGCGTTTACTTACAATGGTGTCCCGATACCGACTAGCTTCGTCGACTATCGTGTCGAATTGAACAAAAACTGCATGTTATTCAAGCGCATCGTCGCTCACAACTATTACGTTTACGGCGAACACTATCAGAAGTACATTCAGGAGTTCTAGACGCGCGAAGTTCGCAATTCTTATCGTTATCTTATTATTATTTGTATTCCCGTTAATATAGTAATCTCATGAATTTTGAAGATGTGTGAGAGAGAAAGCTGCCCCAACTACTACCTGCCTGCCAACGGCCTGAAGAAAGGAAAGATTAGAGGAACGAACAGATTGTAAAGGCAAGATAATACGATTCTGCGATTGGCATAAAGGCTTAAATATCTTATCGAAATCAAAATCCTTCTATAGGTGTTAATGCTCGTAGAAATATTGAAAAGATTGACAGGTCTAGCTATGTCAAAATAGAAAGAGCGAGAGATACGAATAAAACTCTCGTATGTGATATTAACATGACTGTTTGACGAACCTAAAGATTTGGACTTCATAACTTAACCATTTCAGACCATTTGTATGGCAATTGCAATAAATAACACCATGTTCATAACCATAAAACTACATTCAGATCTGAACAATTGGCCATCAGTACTACATTATTCGTAGCCATGCTACCCCACGCACCTAACTCACTTTCATAATAATTTCAAAAGATAACAAGTATTATTTACCAACCCCTTGTCAGCCTTTCAGCTCGCTATATATGTAGATAGCCGTACAGGTTAATATTTATAATTTATATGTAAATAAATATAACAACATCCAGCCTGCCGCCTAGGTGGTGCTCAGTGCGTTTGTTTTGCGATTTATAATTGCATAGCTTGTATGAGTATTTTATTGTTTCGTTATTGTGGTGGAAAGAATTTCACATTTCTCCAAACGGTGGGAATAGGTAGAATGCATTACGGCAATAGAATCGATTGTTAGTTTGCACCAGCTACTCTATAAAGAGACCAGCTGGTGAAAGAACATCACCGTGAAATGAATGATTGAGTTCGATAACCTTATCCATCCTTTTGTTCGGATAAAAGGTGCGCGAAAATTGTAATATGTAATTTGATTAGCTAGCACAATTTTATTATTTTAATTTCGTTTTCGTTCTATCTGTACAATTTTACCGAAGATTACGGCACAAAACCACCTTGGAGGGTGAAAGTCTCGAATATACAACGTCCATGGTCGGCTAATAATGAAACAGGACGTCGAATCTTTTTGCTGACAGGCATTTGCAGCTTTAGAGACGCGTCCAGTACATCGAGGAGCGGATGCGCACGTAGTCAGGCAGATTCTCGACCGGTCCGACGGCAGCCACTGCCGGGCAGCGATCAAAGATGTACTTCATTGCGACATCACGCACATTCTGGGCAGAAACGCTCTGTGGGAAAGATTAAACAATGAAAGGGAAGGATTAACATTGTGCCTGCCGTTTCATTGGCCGATTCGTCGATTCGGTGGAAAATATAATTGCTCCGGAGAACTCACATCAATTCGCTGTTCCAACTCGGGCAGCGGGATTCGACGGTTGTAGCAAAGCATCTGACGACCGATGTCCTCACAGATCGGTGTCGTGCCGTCGAGCTGAAGGAGCATGTTCGTCTTGAGCAGATTCTTCGCTCGTTCGACTTCACCCTCCGTCACCATCGTGCACAGGCGCATCCACTCGTTCTGCACGTTGAACAGCATGTCCTCACACTTCAGCGGATCGCACACGAAGTAGATGCCCCACAGGCCGGTATCTTTGTAACAGGTGTTAAATGATTGGAAACTGTGGCAGAGCCCGTCGGTGGCTGCGGCGACCGCCAGTTTGGATGCGTTGTTCGCACCACCACCTTGCGAGCGATCCCACGCGCCGATCAAAGTGTTCGCGACCATCAGAGGAACATTATCTTGATCCGTCCAACCGCAACCCTCCACGGCGATCGCGACGTGCGCAAGCGGCAACGAATCATCCCTCACGCGCACCTCCGAGCCGGTGAACCGGCACGGGGCCAGTGCAGCTGCTGTCGCCTTTCCATCCACGCTCGAGCTCACCTTACCAAGGTTCTGTTCGGCCAGCCGCACCAGATCACCGTGCCGGACACCTCCGGACGCGGCAAGCACGATCCGCGGTGCTTTGTAGTGCGCATCGATGTATTGCTGCAGGTCAGAGCGACCAATCGACTGGATGTTCTTCGTCGGGCCGAGGATCGTGTTACCGAGCGGTGTACCCTGATACGCCGTGGCGTGTAAATGGTCGAACACTACCTCCTGCAGGTTACTCTCCACCTCTTGCATCTCTCGCAGTATCACGCCCCGCTCGCGTTCGATCTCCGCCTCTCCCAGTTTCGAATGCTGTACGATATCGGACAAAATTTCGACCGCTTTCGGCACGTCCTTCGACAGGCACTTCGCGTAGAAGACCGTCTGCTCGCGGGACGTGTAGGCGTTCAGATGAGCACCCATGTTTTCCACTTCCAGCTCGAGGTCGGTCTGCGACCGCTTTGCCGTGCCCTTAAACGCCATGTGCTCCAGGAAGTGAGCCACGCCGTTATTGCTGTTGTCCTCGTACCGCGAACCGGCATCGATCCATAACCCTACCGTCGCCGTTTGCGAGCCCGAGTCTTCACTCGCAACGCGCAGTCCACTGTCCATTGTGGTCACCTCCGTCGGTGGCACGTTCAACAGTGCCGCCCGGAATTCGGTCGCATTTGAAACCTTCGTGCGCTGTGGAACGGGAGAAACATTGAGCTCATTAGAACGCCGTACGTTTCCGCATGCAATATTGGGTCGGATCTTGCAATTCATTATTAGTATTACGTAATTTCGGTTTTCACATACTCCCGGTATGGTGTATCTGGTGGTGTTACCAATCACTGTATCGCACTCTATTCCACCCGCTCTTACCTGGAACAACAGTTGATGGGTGCGGCTGTATGCTCGTAGGCCTGCCGAGAACTTCAACAGCGAGGCCATTTGATTGAGACGGTTGTTCGCTTGATCGGTGTTGCTCAACGTTTTACTCCGGCTGCAGCAGGCTCTGGTCGAACTGGTTCGATTTTGCTCGTACTATAGTGATGGGAATTCAGAGATGGATTTCTTCAATTCCGTGTCTACGTTCGGATCGATTGGATCCATTGGATTTGTTGTTCCGCTCATACATGGTATCGCAGCGAAAAAAATCGAAAGCTTTTTTATTTATTTTTTCTAAGCTGAAAAAAATATGAATCGTTTTAAACCTTTATAAAAAGTCGAATATGTAAACAAACTGTAAGGAAATTTATTTTGTACAAGGAAAAAATCGAAACGAAATCGCAATTCGAGTAACTCGGGTAATCGAGCAGTCTATTCAAGCTCTTTCGAACCATCACCACCGGACCATCACCAGGCGAATCTATCAAACTACGAAATTTTCACTGAAAATGCGAATGTGTGTGCGTGTATGTACACTATTGTGAACTCAAGGAATAATACAAAACTAGCAGTATCGAGTTTTTCACTATTTCGTGTGCCGTGATTATCACGTACGTGGGAGCGGGAGATCGATCCGGCGATAATTCAGCAGGCCGCAGGTTTTCACGGTAAGGCTTCTCTTTCGGTCGCAGTTTGTACACATTGCTGACCTGGTGGTGTCTTAAGGAGGCTCGAATATACGTACGCACGTACATCCGTACCCTGCTGTTCCCTTTTTCCCACGTCGATAAAATGTCAAAATTGAACCAGACCATATGACTACATAAATCGGATCACAATGTGTAATGAAATAATGGGCATGGCTGCTTCTTGTTACAGCTTGCAGCTTGAGCATACAATCGGCATCGGAATCACGAACGAAGGATGGGCCGAACATGGACGGTCAGTAGACTGTTGACCGTCACCGCACTGATCCTTGCCCTGCTAGTTACGGTCGCACTCGCCCGAAGACATCACCTAGAAGTGCGGGTAAGATTGCTACCGTAGGACCGTCGCAGCTCACGCAGGTCTAAACGCCTCATTTTGTCTTCTATTTACGTATCAGGATGATTTTCGGCGTTATATTCTTCTCAGCACATTCGGATTTTATGCTGGCGGTGTGCTAGATGTGCGAGTGTCGCATTTCCGCGTCGACCCGGGTACGGAAGACAATGTGGTACGTATGATTAACCAGGAAGGGTGTGTAATTTGTACAGGTTACCATTAAAAAATATATTTCTAGTTTGGTCTTTCGCTGGATAAAACGTTGTCGGACTCAATGAATCCGTACCTTGACTCGCACCAAGATAAGTGCATTCTAAACGAACCGGTTGCGGTTCAGACCAATGGACCAATCGTGTTCTTTAAGATGGACCTCAAGCATAATGTGTAAGTAGTGTATTCGTGGCTTAATTTCACTTCAAATTAAACGCCTAAAACCTATCAAACTTCAATCAAAACTCCCGTCTAAACAATCAATCAACAATCGTCTAAATCGTGGTAGTGTAAGTCAGTGTCACTACACACGCATCATCTCAACAAGCATTTTTAGCGGCATATAAATTTCATCCAACATTAAAACTACAAGAGAAAACCGTCAATCATCATCAGTAAATTTAAAAAAACACCAACCGTTGCGTGAAAAAGATTACTCACACATTTGAGCATCGCTACACTTGTGTTTCGTCATATAATTTTTTTTGTGACAAGTAATAAGCTTTCGCAGTTTAGGATGTAGACAAATCTCACTCGCTCGCATTTGACGTCAACGGCAAAATCATGTTGTTGTGAAAACAAAATTTTCTAGTAAATGTTCATCTTGTGCTATGGCTTGTTGTATTGTGGCTAGGATTAACTAAACCCGTCTTGTTTTAGAATCTACTTGGCTTCACACTAATGTGATTTTTAGTCAGCCTTGATTTAAATAGAACCAAATTATATGTAAAGACTGTTTTATTGGACAAAAAAAAAAGAAAAAAAGACTTAAATAGAGCGATTACAAAAACAGGGTTTAATTGTATGAGATGTTAGCGAATCGAATCAAATAGCAAGTTGTTCCAGAATCTCTCCCCTCATGGTGATCGTTCATGTTTACTTTTTTTCTTTTTATCTGCTTCTAAAATATAGAGTGTACGTAAGCTGCTCAAAGGATTGGCAAAACATTCACCTGTACAAAGACCGGAGTGGTGTGCCGGCCCTTCGCTCCAAGCGTCAATCGTTCGCTCGAGCGAGCGATTCGAAGATGGTGTACATGCAGCGCCGTCGACGACGCCGACGCCGTGCCACCTTCCGTTTGCCAGAAGCAAACAATGCTGGATTGGCGTGGACTGCCGGTGAAGTTGAGAATGCAGGTGGATCGGCAACCGTCTGCAGCAAACTGACACTGCCGCTGCAAATGATATCAGACGATATGTTCAAATACTACAGCTTCAACGTACGTATCTAGTGCTGGTTGTGTTTGGTAAATCATTAATGTTACGCTTTTCTGCCTTTGGATTTGCAGTTTGCCATCTATGTCGCCACCAAGCAGGAGGAAGGACTATATAATCTGTATTTCCACAGCTGCCCGAACTACTCACCGAGCAGCTCCTACGAGCTCAACTTCAACGTCGACATAGAGGAAAAGAACAGTGGCAACTATTTGTCTGCCGGCGAAATGCCACTACCGGCACTCTATTTCATGATGTCGGTGCTGTTCTTCCTGTCCGGGATGTTCTGGGCGTTCATTCTACGCAACAGCAAACATCCCCTGTTTAAGATTCATTACCTGATGGGGGTGCTCGTGTTTCTTAAGTCACTCTCGCTGATGTTTCATGCGATCAACTACCACTTCATCGAGGTGCAGGGTGAACATGTCGAAGCATGGGCAATACTCTACTACATTACACATCTGTAAGTATCAGTAATTGATGTGTAGAAACGTAGACCTTGCATACAAATCCTTTACTTTACAAAGATTCGTAAATTTGGTTGTGTAAAGATTTTTCATTTTTTATTTTATATCTTGCACAGATTGAAGGGTGCCGTACTCATCATTACAATCGTGCTGATTGGTACCGGATGGACGTTTATCAAACACATCCTGGCTGATAAGGACAAGAAGCTGTTCATGATCGTCATACCGCTACAGGTGCTGGCGAACGTAGCCGAAATTATTATCGCCGAAAGTGACGAAGGCGACAAGGAGTACAGCACCTGGCGAGACATCTTCATGTTGGTCGATTTACTGTGCTGCGGTGCGATCCTCTTTCCGGTGGTTTGGTCTATCCGGCATTTGCAGGAGGCGGCCGGTACAGATGGAAAGGCGGCAATAAATCTACGCAAACTGAAGCTATTCCGCCAGTTCTACATCATGATCGTGTGCTACATTTACTTCACGCGCATCATTGTGATTCTGCTCAAGGTGCGGCTCGTATGTAGTGTGCTTCGGTTGCGTTTACCGAAGTTTGGTATAACCTTTCATATCCATTCGTAGATTACGGTGGCGTTCCAGTACGCCTGGTTAGATGAGATGTTCAAGGAGATGGCCACGTACGTGTTTTTCGTGCTGACTGGATACAAGTTCCGGCCCGTCTCTCAGCATCCTTACTTCTCGCTGCACGGTGACGAGCAGAATGACGACGATGACGACGATGGGGAGGTAGAAATGTGAGTATTATTACATGGTTCTTTTATCATAGTGTATAGTGCATAGTGTATTATAGTCCGGAGTAATGGAAACCTTACCGAATGCGTCAATTCCAGACTCACTCAATCTGGACTGACAGATGGCATCAGCAAGATCACAAACCGTTCCCAACCGTCGTCCGCAGCAGTTGGATCCGCCACGACTTTGATCGAATCACACGAAGAAGAACGTGAGCATTTGATTAGCAAGCGGGAATCTTCCCACGAATATGATTAAAACGAAACCAGCCGGACCAGCGGACGAACCTGGCGGACAAGTTGCAGTCGATATTTGTCTATTTTTGTTGCATTTCCACGTATCGTCTGATATTGTAGTAAGCCGTCAGGGCCTGCATCCAAGACTGTGTTTTGCGTGTCTCTATTGTGTGAGATCATTCATCTTACGATTTTGACGAGACGTGGCGTATTTTGTGGTTAGGTTGCTTTCGGCAATTAATATTCTTCGTGCTTTTTAAATATCAACGCAGACGAAGAGCACTTCATTTCGATAATGCAAAAGAAACAGATGATTTACACCGTCACCTCCCTTGTCACCTGTAAAACCCTTTTTCTCTTTCACACTATAAATGCTTACATTACGGCATGGATTCAGTTTTATAGAACGATGTTATTCTAAATGTCAAAGTACCTCGGAAACCTCCTAGGAAATTATTATCATAGGATGAACTGCAAGCACGTATGCAAGCACACGAAAGACAGCTAGGACGATCGTGATAAATATGTCTATAGCATATGATCGTGATAAATGCAACTAGGAGAGAAACGGAACTAGAAAGGGGAAAAACAGGACAAACAGGTAATGGACGCTCACGGTTTTCTTCGAACAGACGGCTATTCGATTTCAGGGCTTTTTTCGGTTTATGGTGTATGCTATGTTCTCTTCGTTAATGAATCCGTGTTGTGATCTGCCGTACAGCTGCAAAACCCAGGGCAGAGCTCCGTCGACGATAAGATGATTTTGAATTTCAATTGATCGCGAACGCAAAACGGAGCATATGAAATTAATTAAGAATTTTAATCTTAAACCGAAACAAACAGGCTAACAAAACCAAACGCAGAATGAAAGCAGAGGGAACGTGGGATATATGCTAGTGGTACATGCGTAGAAGTAAACTAAATAAATCAAACACACTTTATCTGAAAAATGCAGCAGTGCATTCTTCGCGTTTGGGTTCTTTTTTCATTCAAAACTGCAGTTGTATTTTTTCATTTCCTCTTTTTTAATCTTTTTCACTATCTTGACCATCTAGATCAACATAACAACTCACGGATGATTACAACAATTGTTAAAAGTTTTATTATTTCTTTAGTTTGTGTCTGTAAGAGAGTGAGAAGTGTAGTTTACTAATACACACTTACACTTATCAGGCAAAATCGCACGATCCCGGCAATCTTTGCATTATCGCACGCGCACACTCCTATTTTGATTTCTGTTTAATTTCCGCACAACAAAAGTATTAAGTAGACTTTGCTCAAATTCGTTTCGCTTCTGACTGATGTATTAGTGTCTTGCCGCATTATGGCAATTGCGATAGTGTCGATGTTGATGTGTTCTTCTTTCACACCGTTGAAGTTCTGACAAATTTAGTTTTCACTTTTGGATGGATCATCGGTAGCTCCTGGAAACGTTAACTCCTTGGTGTGAACCAGGTGTATGCCTCATTTCTTGACAGATGTATCAAAGAAGTATATTTTGTTTTTGTCTAAATGCCACAGTGATTTCTGTTTTAATTCGAGAGTCAACTCTATCAATGAAACTGAACACAACATCACTCATCGTTCATTGCAGTAGTTCCTCCACTGTATCTGCTAAACTTTACGAAAAAGAATTTACGAAGAAAAGAGAAAAAATTCAAATTTTGTGATACTCAACACAAATATACACTTAAAAAGTAAAAGTTTAGGTTAGTTTTATTATTTCTTTACCATTTTTTCAGATTGTGTATAAGTGTGAGCATAGGTGAGTATGTAGGGTTTTTGCTGCATTCCACATATTTCCATTAATTCAATAAACACCAACGTTTCCAATAACGTTTTAATTTTTATCTTACATTAGTCATATATGTGATTATTAGCCACAGAAACACAGTCGGTACTGTTAAATGGGTTCCATAAATTTCATCACAAAGTTTGTTTATTTTGTTTTTTTCTTTTGCGTCTTATAGTGGATGGTTAAATTTTTGTCAGTGCCTGTTTTGTTTCTTCTCTTTTTTTTGTAATTATTTTTTGGTTACTTAGAAGGTATGATATAATTTCTATCTCATGCCGTCGGATATTTCCTCTCCCCATTTTTTGTCCTACGGCGTCGGTCTTTTATTCGGGCCTGTGCTGATATGAATATTTTCATAGAATCTGGTTCCATTTAGTGGTTGGCTATCGCGATCGGTGTATACGGAAGGTATGTTCGCGAGCAAGGAAAGGTACGGAGTAGATATTTATTCATATAGTGTCGTTCCCAACATCATCGCAGCGTGACTAGAACACACGGGATGCAGGAGCATTTTTAGCGACACTTGGTTACTTTGCCATCGAATCTTTGCACCGTCTTCTAGGTGCGTACAATAAGATCCTTCTATTGTAGTGTTGTAATTTTTTGTAGTAGTGTTGTGATGAATGTTCCAGTGACAGGTTTAGTTCCTAATAAGTATGATTTCAGGATTGTTTTACGCAAAGTGTTTTGTTATTTCTGTGTGTTTTTTAGTTGTATGTGCTATGCATACATCTCGTAGATGCAAAGGGAGGTTGTACAGCTTAAAAAACTTTAAAAACAAGCGATGAAACATTTTTTTTATTGTACTAGACATACATGACTGAGCTGCGACATGAACGAGGACATTTTTTCGTTTTTTGCGTTCAACAATAAAGAACGCCAGATGCTTCCAGCAGCTTTCAGGGAATTTTACGATTGATTTCATATAGTTTCATTCTCTATACGTTCGCACCTAGTGCATACAGCAATTGTTCAATGTGTTCCGTGCTGCACGGAATAGTACAAACCGGGTTCTCTCTTTGGTGAGTCATTGAGAGATCAGTGTGTATGTGGTTTGACAGCGAACAATTAACAAAAAGGTAAATCGCTATTTCGATATTACAGTAGCCGTTCGAGATCTTCGCTTTCGCCATCGCTGGTGCCAGAATCAGTGTCAGTGTAGTCGTCTTCATCGCGTCGGTTACGGCGACAACATGGTAATCGGCCATCATCCTCGTAGTCACTCCAGTGCTCGAACTCTTCCTTGTGATGTTCTAGCAACATCAGCGACGAGAACAGGCTGTCACAGCCACTGCATCTATCAAGATAAAAGTGAATAAAAACTGTGATCCGCTTGTAGAGTGCGTATTTAATAAGAATGGATTGCGATTGAGAATGGACTTGTTACAGCACGACTCAAGGTCGTTGTGTATTAGTTGTGCCATATGTGTGATGTACAGTGCATGGTTAGTAGCAGTTGCTGCTGGTGATTTCAAGAGAGTGTGGTTTACTTAGCGATAGGCTAAACACAAGTTACAGCCTTATTTATAATACATAGGCATACAATTTGAAGCACAAATCACGCGCAAAAAAGCCACGAACACGGTTGTCCACAAACGCTTTTAACTACCGTTTACGAACCAAGCATTCAAACTACTGGGGAGAAGCGGTCGGTTGTTGAGGAAATAATACGGGAAAATCTGCATATGATACCTCCTATGTCCGTGTGGTTGCGTACCGGAGTTGCATGGAGAACCACACTAATCTAGTCGGATACGGAGCGAATGAGGGAGCATTTTAAATAACAAAAAGCGATTGCGTACCACATTTTGGCACATATACCTCCAGCTGCGTAGGACGGGATGCAGAAGCGTTTGACGGAATTACAGAATTTTTTCCGTATTGCTGTTATTTTATTTTATCTGACCGATTCAACTATTTTATTTTTTCCATTGTTTTTTTTTTGTCGTAATCCCTCCCAGCTATACAGCTGTAAAATGTAAACAAAATCTGAAAAGTATGAGTAAGGTTATTGGTACATTTTGATCATTATTAGACTGGCACATACAGGCTGGTGTCTCTGCTCCGTCTGACGCGTTTTTTACGTATATGATGTCAAATTTTTGTATGGAATTAGACAGAACTCATCATACAACAAAAACGCACGTCCGATGAGTTCGGTCAAATCCATACAAAAAGTTGACGCCATATGTGAAAAAAACGCATCCGACAGAGCAGAATCTCCAGCCTCACTCCTTATCCGTTCTTAAAATTCTGAGTGGTCTTGTGGAGAGTGGACTTATGTGTGCGGTGGATAGAACTTTTGAATAACATCCTTCCCAGGCCACCCATTCCTTCTGCGCTCTGTACATTGTGTCCGTTCCGTTTTCTGTGTGTGCGTGCTGCTTAAGCGATCGCTCCGTAGCGCCGGTTCCGCTTTGATCGTTTGCAGGCGAAATTGATCACGCTTCAGCAGCAGCCGGAGCGAAAGCTAGCTAACCGGTGAAACTCGGTGATATTTTTTTATTCCGTTCGAAAGGGGAGTTCTTGAAGTGGAACGAATCTGGACTAGAAGTTTGCACGCGTGTAAAACCGAAGCACCTTGCTAAGGCATGGAATGAGCTCCGTACGTACAAGGTTGGCATGGAGTCAGCGGAGCGTTAAATGATACTTCGATCGGTTTGTTCTACGTTACGACGCTGTCGCTCGCCCTGCAAACCGAACTCTACTAGTAGTATGGCGCGTTCGCCGCATGAGCTCGGGGTTTGCAAAACCACTCACGGCATTAGCAACGTTGGAGAAAGGGTAAGATTGGATATTGCATGTAACTAATTTGCAGACATTCGAGGATGGAGTCTCCTTGTGAAAGGATAATAGGAAAAGCGTGATAAAGCCGTGCTCACAAACGATGCCATAATGTGTTTTGTAATATGCGTATCAACTTGATGCTCTTGATTGTATCAAGTTAGTTGCACAGTTATTACTTGCTTTATTTTCCCAATTAGTTAGTATCTGTTTTGTTTTCCGGGTGCATGTAGTGTTTTTTTTTCAGGGAGTGGTTCAGTAGAGGAGTGAAAATTTATCTATTTGGAAAAAAAGCTTTTCATTTTCTGTATTGAAAAATTTCCCAAAAAGCTTTATATTAATCGGGCTTACAATAGGTTTAAGTTTAAACGCATTCGAACTCGAGCGGGTTGGATTTCCGTACCAAACACATTACGATTTTTATTTTCGTAAAGTATTTGGTACGGAAACCCAACCCGCTCGAGTTTGGCCTCCGCTGGGGCATACGGCAAGCAATGTTCTATGGTCACAATTTTCGATGATTCAATCTCCCTTTTAGATCTGTAATCTAAAAAAATTATCGAAACGGATGCTTACATAGTAAATCTGTCATTCTCGTACTTGATAGTTTTCTTCCCCCTTCAGCGGCTGTGTGCTACCTTAATTTGATGTGCAAATCGTCCGAATGCGGCATTGAAACAAAAAGAGCAGCCATACTATGCCGCCATTATTCGATAAAAAAACGTTTCAAACGTTCCCTCTGGATCTCGATGATATTTGACGAACATTGCACCACTACGTACAGAACCTTTTCGCTCCCCGGCGACGGTAATGCTGCTTGACCAAGTCGATTGGATACTGACTTTTTTCCGGCTCTCCGGAGATTATGTAGCCATGTGCGAACGATTCACGTCCGACGAGAGACTCGTTTGTGCGAACCCCATTGCTAAAATGATCCTTGCGACGCCAACTAAACACCAAGCCAACAGCCAAATATTCATACGCATGGACAGGTTTTTCGCAGATGGGAATGGGTTGATGTACAGCAGCTCGCACCACGCGTTCGGTGATGGAAGGCTGCGAGTGGTGAAAACTGCAACGCCATAGACACGCTAATAAACCGACTCACTAACGCAGAACCTATAAAAGCAGTCCCTATTTCGGGACACTATCCGCCATCATCCAGATGTGCCACAAGGGTGTGCTTAGGCCACAGTAATAACTATTCATGTAGTGTCCGTGTTGGATGTCGTCATCCGGTTGTGCCTCGGAGTGTGCTTCGGTATGTGAACCGAAGGGTTGCTATCGAGCTGGATGTCGATTCGGATAAATAGCTTCTTTTAATGGTTCAATCGACTACTATGATAATTGGGTCCGTCGACCATCGCACTTTTGCATCATAATGTTTGAGTAATTACTGCCGCAATTATTTCAGTTTTATTTCAGATAGTTTATTTCAGATTTATTTCAGATAAATCAAAATTTATTTCAGTTAATTCAATAAATTTCAGATTCAAAATTTATTTCAGATAAGATGGCTTCGATGAGCTGAATATTGCGAACTCATATTTAACGTACTTGATAGTGCACGGTACATTAATCAGGAGTGGAGGAGTGTCGAATGTCTTGAAGCTTGATGATCTTCATAAAGAATTAACACTCGGGGATGTTCAAACTTTTTTCGTGCTTCAGAAACATTCTTCGTTTAATATACGTTTAGCAGCAGATAATTGGTAAGCAAAGAAAAGGTCTTAAAAAAACACAGAAAGTGTGAACGTTTGCATAGAAATAAAAAAACGAAAACGCCGCAAACGGAGAAGATATTGAAAATTGAACTTCCATCATCGCCATTAAGATCATCACCATAAAAAAATCTTTTACCATCCTGTATTCTCGCAGTACCGCTTCATTTTTATTCGTTGAACGCTGAAACGCTGGACTAGACCGATGAAAAGCAGTGTAAGGAACGAAAATTACGTATTTTGCCCTCATTGCTATTCTCGTTGTGGCTATACGGTAGCGTCCTTCCAGCGTGCAGGTAGGGTCTACACAATTAATCGTCACGGCCTGTTTTCCAAACGCCGCCTTACCGAGGCCGAACCGTACTGGTCAGGAGCACTCGAGTACATTCTTTTGAAGTTGAATTTAATCATAGCATACTGGCAAATCGAGACCGACAGCTCCGGTGAGCTCCGAATTGGAGAAAGTGGTGAAGTTGGTGAAGATAGTCGGTCGGGCCCGATACCGGAGCGTGCTATAGTTTCGCCCGCTGGTCTGCTGACCGTTCCCATGTAACTTATGCAAATAAGAAAAAAACTAATTTAAAATGCTTTATAATGAGTTTATGAAACGTAAGTGGATTTTCACGGACCGTAGATGCTATTCCGTGAGGTCCGGGATGGCATCACGCGTGTAACGCATTGTGAATCAACTACTGTCTGCTACTCTAGCAACAATTTCTATGATTAGTTCATTGCAACAGAAAAGCAGATGTAATTGATTTACGGTTCCGTGCGTCATATCCACCTCGTTCATTTTGGCGTTCCCTTATTGTATTATTTCATCCTACACTCGTAAAATCGGATGAGCTGTATGAGCTGATGCGCGTAATGTTCGTGGTTTTTTTGTTCGCCACGTGTGCCGAGACGTTCGGTGATATTGAAACGTTCAACCATTCTGACTCATACGGTGATATGCATCTGGTTTGGATGTGGTGAACACAAATTATAATTAACATATTCTAACCTGACTAACGCAACCTGACGAACAGCAATATGTAAATAGGCATTGGACATTACATTGCCTTGGTTGTTCCTCATTCTCGACACCAATCTACAAATAACGGACAGCTTTTGCAAACTCGTCAGCGGCTAGATATTGATTTTGCCACCATGCGTGCTGGAAACGGGTTCGCTACATTGCAAGATGTTTTGTCGCTGTCGGCTTCAGGCAGCACTAATGCTGTCAGGATACTTTAAATACGGTAAAACGCGTTTCCCTATGCGTCACATAATAGCAACGTATATACCAACAATTCGTTAGAAATAGTATTGGCCTGAGGGATCTCAGATGTCATAAACATCTCTGCATTCGTGGCACCTTTGAACGTTCGATCCCATTCCAAGCGTAGCGAAACCTGTCGCGGAATCGTATGCTACGGCCTGCAAATACCGTAAATTCCACCGTCGGGGCCTGTACATCGTAACTTTTGTGGTGATTGGTTCCACCGACACACAAGACACAAGATCCTCGGACTTCAAGAATTTAATGTCACTCCATGTATCCAGCACGTTTCCTCTTCGATTTCCACGGGAACATATAATTCAAACCCTTCAGGTGTTGAAGTACTAGACGCGTATTTTTTCGGGCAATGCTATTGGCGACAGGAATCGCCACACGCACGCAGAGAAAGCATTAGGTATTTGGAGCAAAATTAATGTCCAAATGATTGGAGCACACGACTGGTGAATTGAGAATTATAGCTGGAGGTGTTGCACTTACCCAAAGTGACGCTTCTTCTGCTGATGGGAGGCCAGCTGGCGACGGCAGCGAAATGCTCGGTCGCACACGTTGCACGTCAGCGATTCATCTGCGAATGTAATAAAAGCGTGAACGAAGCGGTTAATGATGGTTGCGATGCGATACCTTTCGCCGACAAAGTATCAAGTTATTGTGAAATTGAAAAAGAAAATTAAACCGTGAGCCAAAAATTCCATACGATGCGATACTTCAATTATACAGCGCAAATAAAATCTGTCAATGTAGAGGACATCGCATAATAACATTGCTTAAATTACTTTCGAAAATTAGACACTGGACAAAAGAGGTGGTGGTACCCTATCATTCGCTAGCGAATGGTTTGCATGGTCCCTGATTGCATACGGAGATGGAAGTGCAAATAAAAAAGCGAAAAGTGAAGAACTTACCATTGCCCTGAAAAAGGGAACGTGTCAAATGCGAAAGAATTAGTTTATCATCGCAATGGTTAAGGAGAGCAAAAACTTTTGCTCCTGCAAGACATTGGCACGCTGGCGAATGTTTTCGATGCGGAATGTTTTATTCATAGGTGCTGCATCCGTCCGCTCTAGGGCACTGTGATTTTTACCGTACCGAACTTTTCCACTGCGTTGACCCAGGTCAACCACGTGCGGGAATGAGTGCCGTTTAACCTTCATGGTAAACCGCACAGACAAGGGTATTATAGGCTTCACGACTTTTTCAGCTAGCCCGACCCCATGGGGGTTCAGAAAGGTAGAACAACCTTTTTCACAAAATCAATTCACGTGTTGGCAGGTGTTACTCGCGTTTCTTGTTAGCATGTTTTGTTTTCTTCGTATAAAACCTACAGCTCGGCCGACAAGGATATAACGTAGCAGTATAGATATTTCAACCAATTCTTGTAATATACATAAAACTCAGGATATTCATTCAATCGAAATAAATGGGTGCTGCATAATAATGTATGTCTCAATTCCAATTTCAATGAGCTTAATGCATGTTTGCAATTGAGGGATTTGGAATGATGCATACCAGTGCGAAATGCAAATACTTCCATTGCGTATTGGAATCGTTGTGCCAACAAAAGCGTTAATTCCTGTACAGAACCGGATCAAGAATTGCATTTCGAGACATTTACACAATTATTTTTAACTAATGATTTTTCAAATACACCTAGAAATAAAGAGTCTAAATTTTTGATGAATTTACCGTTCACAGGTGGAAGTGAAAGAAACGGGCTTATCCGATAGCACATATATTAGTAAAGTAAAGCCAAGAGCCCCTACCTTTCGTCCGACTTATACTAAGGCTAGTATAAGGCAGCTGCGTGGGTGAGTGGGATAGGTGCTATGAGATTGAATGGCATATACTTGCTTCAGATACGTCGTGTGTGTGCGTGTTGTCGTATGAGTGTGTATGCGATCGATCGAGCTAACTGAGGGTGTAAAGCGTGATACACGCACGATAGGTCGCACCGACTGTAGGAGTGAGATACAGATGTGCTGACAAGAGCTGAGAGGCGCGGGACAAAATCAGTTGCCTGCCGCCAAATAAGTGCTGCCAAGAATAATGCTTCCACAAGCCAGAAAATTGCACCGAGTTTGGTCGTTGGTACTGAACACTGCATTATGATGAACCGGATAACGAAGCATCATCGTCATTTTTTTCCACACTTATTTTCACTAGTTTTTAATAGCAGGACCCGTGTAGGGCGTGAAGAATGTGGGACGCAGAAAGTGCTGAGTCTATATCCCCGCTTAACTATTTCCGGAGGGTAGCAGATAGTGAAAGGAGGCTTACTTCGTGCATGTGGGTTGCAGATACAATCCAATTAAGACGCCTCATCGACGAAAGAAGGACTTTGATGTGTTTCGCTGACGCACTTGAAAGCCAACAAAACCTCCCGCCGGTACGAACTCATCCTTACCCGAGGATATAGGCGATGAATGTATGAACATTTTCATGCAACTATGAAAAATCACTTTAAAATTTAAGGTTTGTTTTTTTTTTAAGAGTAACTGGCATGTGTTCCAGATGGATACTACAAATGGCAACATATCAACGATCGAGCATCAGTGAAACCGAAGAATAATGCGATAAGATCCTACCGTCGTTACCCTTTGGACACTAAGGGTAGGGATGTTGGTTTTTAGACTGGAAAGGATATCGGTGTTGTGTGGTGATAATGTGGACATGTGGAACAGATAATTGTTTCAGCTTAATTCAACAGCTCTATATGCCCTATGCAGTCTTGTTATTTTGGTAGCGAGAAAACGTATTAATTAAAATATATGAAAAATGTAAATATAACTCTTAATATTCACAAAACAATAGAACATTGAGTATGTTTTGTATGATACACATGTGCACATTTTTTAGTTAATGTGGGAAGGACTGTAGACACGAGAAGTTGCATCCTTCTGGTTCGTGCTTGTACACATTTTCCACCATCCTATGTTCCTATAAACGTGCCAAAACTAATGGATACGGGCTGGGTTCCGGACCGGGGCTTATAAAACCAGCCGTTCTCCCGTTTTGATGGTGATTTTCTAAACCGTTAGCGGTTGGGAACCGGTCGATACACAATCGATGCACGTTTGATCCAATGGGCGGTGTTCGACGGCCTCGATGTTGATAGCATATTGAATGTTTTGAGCACTGACCACGATTGGGCTGGTAGTGTCCGAGATGCGGTGCATTATGTACATACTCTGGCGCAGAAGGCAGCCCTTCGGTAATTCGTAATTCGATAATTCGTTATTATGATTCTAAATGTTATAGATAAGCCAGATAAATGTCTAAATCAGTCTACGGTGAACATTATGGTTAAAGTTATACAGTTTGATAATGTTTGTAAATAGGCTTGATTGAACGTGCAGTATTGTTAGCTCATGTATTTTTTAATGGTGTAGAATATTTTTACAAACACAATGATATGCATTGGCGAAAACGAACGAAAAACGAACGGAAAGAGACGATATCTGATCTGATGAGGCGAGGAAGCGACACAAGCAAAGTTGTGAGAAGATTGCACATTAAGTAGGTTTCGTAGTTGCTCTCCATTCGTGCAGGTGTGCGCTCGTCTGTTTTGTTCACTCTGCCCCGAGGCACGAATCGGTGAAAATAAATCTGGATAACATTTTAATATTCGCGAATATTATGACTTGTTGTACAAAATGTCAATTACCATGTAATGGTCATTCTCATGACAAAAAATTACAATCAAATGTAATAAGCAATGCGACCGGTGTCGAAAAGATGCCGTCATATGGGGTATTGACGCACGTGTGTGTGACCGTTTTACGGTATTAGTTAGTAAGGCTGGCAGTGTTAGTGGAGGCAAGAGAGTGGAATGTGTATGAGTATTACCTGTTACCCGTTTACTGATAGTGGCCGAGCAACAGTAAGAAGCTTTATTTGTTTCCTTACAAATGTGCTGTGCGACAAAGAAATGTTGTACAGTGTTGATCAGGTTAAAGTGTGTCAGTAATTCGAAACTGAATCTTAAAAAGTCCAAATATGATCTCGATAGAATGTGCTGAATGCTGTTTGGGTAATGATGACGTGTTGATTAATATTTTCAGTGATTTTTCTGGTGAATGATCTCGTTATCGTTTTTTAAGTTATTTTGATTCATTGTTTCTGTATCACGAAGACGAAACGAAATATTTAATATTTTTGAAAATACTAAACTCCTCTCAAATCACTACATGTTTGCACTACATTCCGATAAGAAAAGCTTTGGAATAGGCAGATCGTTCCTTACGAATATCATATATTTGAGTATGCTGGCACCTTGCCGAACAGCGGGTTTTATATCCCTGAAAATATCGACTAGTCTAATGAGCAGCCACGTCATCAAAGAGTAATTAGAGCGCAAACAAACTAATTAGGACCAATTTCAGAAATCCATATTTTGCTTACTGTCAACGTCGATTCGCCCAAACCCTAATCTCATCGACATCTTCTCCAATATTGACCGATTGGCTAGTCGTGGTCTATTGAACGACGAAATGTCTAAGTTCAGTGCTCTCTTTTAGTTGGCTAGTCGGCGGATGGGAGAAATTCCGTACGCTTGCTTCTTTTGTGTCTCGCATTGGAAAGCAGGAAAAGTATAGAATCAAAATAACACAAGCGAATTACGGAACGCAGCAAAACCCGCTGCCGAATAAATGCTGCCTAGTTTGTGTATATGTGTATGCGATCCATTTCTCCTCGGCATCAAAGAGATATTAAATTATGGTAATGGGAATTAATAGCACCAGCGGTTTGTTTCCCCGCTTTCACTGCGGTTTGTAAAGAAGCCAGGCCGTCACTATTAAATAAAAAAATTAATTAAAGGTTGTATGAAAGACATAGACGATTCCTGTAAGTATGCGGCACTCTATTGTTGCTATTATTGCACTTTTTATTTTACCTTGGGTTGATCCATCTAAGAAAGAGGAGAACTAAATTAATAAGCTGGCGCAAACTAGCTCTAGACGTGAATATTTCTCCAAAAGAGCTTAATGCGGATCGGAAAACTTTTCTTCTGCAATCCCGAAAATGATTTAATGAATAAGATTAATTTCGACACAAACACTCAGACACACAGACAAAAGGAGAGAATTGTTACACATATTTTGATACACACTGATACAGCGAAAAGAGTTGCTGGTCCCGTCCGTTCTTTTCTTTTTCCGAATTCTCAAGCAAAGTTTTGTTTCCTTTTCTCCACGAATGTAAAGACTTACCGCAGTTTTTTCATCTCTCGCTCGTCGGTGATATTCATCATAAAACTCGCCGTTCGCATTTTCGCATAGAATTATAATGTGAGAGCCATCATTCAATGAATATTTTCGCCAAAGCTGGTTGCTCGAACCTTTCGAATTTAAAACCAATAAAAAATGAAAATTAAACGTATCTGTGACGTCTTGTCATTTAAATCAAAACTACAAGACTGTCAGCCTTTGAACTTTATTTCATTCCAACATGCTCCCAAGTTGTTCGCATACGTTGCAAGTACATGTTTACTTTTTAACCATAATTATACTCACTTCACAGAGTGTCGTGTGACTCTATCCGTCCGTATCTGCCGATCGTACCGAAGGGAAAATGGTCTAATCGGTGGTAAGCCGGGGGGAGGTCGGGATTAAAACGCAGGAAAAGTTTTTTTTTTCGTCCGTTGGCCTCGAAGTTTGCGCTTAGGATTTGTTTCGCTTCTTTTCTAATTTGGCTTACCTACCGTGCCAGTGCTACCGTTGCTTACCCTCCTGCAAGCTGAAGTGTTACGAGCGAGCAATGAAGACGACTTGCGACTTAGTTTGTTTGCCTTATTTCATTTTAGTTTTCCCTTTTCCCTCGCATACTCGGTGTTTTATAGATTATACGAATACATTATGGGATTGTAAATGTGTGGAATCAAATCAGAACATTTCGCTGCAAAGCTACCCTTACACATATACATGTATCGGCATGCTAAGCAAAATCGGTGAAATTGCTGTCATTATTCGGTTTCATTTTCACCGTTTCATTTAAGCTTGGACTGCTGTCTCATTAACACATAGCGAAGTATTCGGTGGTGTTTCGCTTGGAGATATCATAGACGTGAAAAACAATTAGGAATGAACGTATGCACGGAATTTAAAAAAAAATAAAACTTAATAATTTCATCTCATTTTTGTATTCAATAGGTAAGAAGTGCAATCCTCCTATTGCATCACAGGCACCACCTTTCGCTTTCATAAAACTGATTAGGCACCTTAGTCAGCAGCTGAAGGAAACGACCAGCCGGCTGGTCCCCCTCCCGTCACCGCTGTTAGGCATCGTTTCTCTGCTTAACTGATTAGTAATGCTTGAGCCACCGGAAACGGTGTTCCATGCGCACTTGATGATTAAAGACCTTTCTGGGTATGGCCGTGATGCCTACGTGGAGTAGGCAGAAGGAGTGTTTAACGACACATGATCTATATCAGGCTTACTAATCGTTCATACCAGGTCTGTTACATAAACCGCACTGTTCCATGTGCCGTACCGAATACTCTTAAAGTAAGTAAGTACACGTTAAAGGTGTACGATTTAAACTTACAGAAGCGCAACACAGCGGCCCAGATGAGTGCCAGCAGATTGTCCCGCTGGGGTCGTAAAGAATACTGAACGATGCCAAAATGTAGCAGCACCTTCGGGATCGGCATGACGTTAGTTACGAATCGTGGAGCTCTGCCGTGGAGCACGAGCCAGCAGCGGTAAGAAGAATACGAATCTCTTTTCCCATTAAAACACCACCGAAAGATGGGCCGGCCGTACACAAATTAGGTTGCCGTGCTTGGTTTGCAGCTGAGGAAGTCGTCCGCCGGATGTGTGGCAAGCTGCTTGCTATGGCAAAATTGTGAAGTCAGTCACACCGTCTCGCTCTCTACCACAGGCACTTACATCTGTATGTCCTGGCATGGATGACTTACGCCGATGGTGCTGGGACATTCCAGTGCCATGTTCGTGGTTGTATTTCAGGAAGTTCCTTAACCATAATTTTATGTCTATGAGTAATTTTAATTTAGTCAAGCCACATATTACTGACCCTGCTCGAGAAGACCTGGAAAGACAAGAACGTAGCACCGGCGAGAACAAGTTCGGCTTGAGTCGATGGGCATCAGAGGTAAATTGAGATAAATTTTCCGCCTTAAATATACAGGGCCAGCTTATGAATTGAGCTTGGTTGGAGCTCTCGAACCGTCCAGCACGGTTCGGTACGACATTTGCATACCAGAATTTAAAAGCTCTGCTACTCGTTTTCCCTCTGTCGCAAAAAAGAAAAAAATGACTGTTAGGGCGTCCTCATACATCGGAAGGAACAAACTTTGTGTACACAGAACAAAGTTACGAGCAAATGATTAGACAGATGGTGTGCGCACATTTTTCAAAAGTTTTAGCTGCTGTGGTTTGCCCAACATATAGGCAGCTTTATGTCCGACAAAATGGGGTGATGCTCCAAGTTGTGCAGGCGGGCAAGGGATGAATAGAACCATCACCATTGCAAGGAAGCAGTAATCCGCTTTTCCAAGTTAGTCCATCGGCAGCACACAATTTGATACGCTTCAACGGAGTTCATAAGGGACTGAGTATGGGTGTATTGAACTTTGTCCAGGTTCTTCCTCGGACGCGGTGACAATAGAACGTAATGAACACGGGACGCAAAGTAGGCCGAAATCGGGACGGGCACCCCCAAAACTGTCAAAACACTGCAAACAGGCCGAATCGGTAATGAACGTACGGTCTTTAAAAACCGGCAATTTTGAGTGACGTCTGTGATGTTGTTGAACGCATGGTGTAAGGATCAACGGTGGTTATCATGTTTGGTTTTATAATTTATTCTGAATACTTTCTTCACTGTTTTTTTACAGCGACAGTTAAGGAGCGCTTAAATAAATTGTATCCACGCGTCTTGTTTTGCTTCTTCTGTGCTACTTACTTTACTATCGGGCCTACTGGAACTTACCGCTAAACTCGCCCGGGTGAATCAAGAACGCGTTCTGTTCGCGCCTAGTACGTTTCTTATGTTTCGCCCTAGCGAATTACCTAATATTGATTTCTGTCGTTACACAAGTTATGGCATGGGAAGTAATGCACATGGTAAGGCGGAAACTGGGCATCTGGATATCCGGTAGTGTTAGTTACCAATAGCTTTCGAGTTGCAGCTAGATGGAAGGGAGATGAAGTTCTTACCATCGTGCGGGTGGGTGATTGATCTGCTGAGATTTATTTGCATAGTACACTATTCCCACCCCATGGTATTGCACCAAAATAGCAGCTGAAAAAAGACAAAACCCAATCAAGCTATAATATATTTTTCAACGTGTTTGTTTTCCATGGATTGTGCGGCATTAGGTTCTATTTGATATGTAATCATTTTTGTGTCCATCTGAAAGGATGCCCTCAAAAGATTCCTCTTGGATACGGATTATGTACGGTTTGCTTCATGTTCCGAACCTCATAAAGTACGAAGCCAACTAGTTTATTTTTTGCATATATTTGTTTCCTATCGCAAAGCAGTTATCTGTATATACACACACGTGCACATGTAGCAATCGTTCAAGTCCTAGTTTGTTTCTGTGTATGGAAAGTTGGCTCTCGTTAGGGCACTCAAGAACAACTGCCTCAAGGACTACAAAGTTCAAATCGATTGTAAAATTTTGTTGTTCCTGAGGTGAACTGTTTCAAAATAATCACTTACGTCGTATCTCTAAACTATAGCCTTTGAAACAATTCTATACAATGTAAAAGTTTGTTTCATTTTTTTCTGGCCTCATCGCTCTATGGTTTACACGATAAGTCCAACACGCCTCAACGACTGAGCTGCAGCGATGACGAAAAAATGCATCACGGTCATATCCGCCTTTTTTCAGTGCAACAAAGATCACCCCGGAGTTTTACTTCACGTTCTAGTTGCTACGGTAGCGTGTACTTTATACAGAATGCAAAAAAACGAAAAACCTAGTAACATGAGTTCGTCCTCGGATCCTAGCCCGAGAGTATGTCCGTTAGTCGACAAAAAAGTTATTGCGAGAAAAACAAGGACACGAACTCAATTAATCTATTCGCCAAGCGCCTCGGTAGATATTACCTCTGCAGACTCAGGCCACTTGCAGTTCCCATTATGAATGACTTACTGTGGCTTCCTGCAGTTATTCTCTTGTTAAAACAAGTAGAAACTTAAAAATATGTGAACAAAGCAAAAAAACGAACCGCTCTCGCCCGAGCATCATTGCCCGATGCTCTTAAAATACCGGCAGAGGCACCATTTCTGGACGCTGCACGGCCATGAGGAAGGAGGACGGTGCAACAAATTTGACACATTCGCCCGCAGCCATACGAAAAGAAGGATCGGTGCGGGAGGTTTTCGGGACGGGGCAGCGAATTTAATTTCCCGCGTTAGCACCCACTTTCCGCCTCACTGGACGAACGTTGGGAAATGTGTGAAAATGTGCCAGAATATACCGCACGCGCGTCCGGCACCATTTGATCGTACCATCGCGTTATTAATGTCTCCGAAAGTTGTGGAGATCTCCTCCTGCCGTGGCGCCAAGGGTCTGCCATTAAGGTTCAGGTCTAAGGTCCGAGGGTGGTGGCAGGCAATCGCTCGGAGGCGGAAAATGGTTGTAATAATATTCATTAAAAACTTCACTCATCTTTCCCTGCGTGGTGCTGTGCCCACCCCATCCCAACGCTCATACTCAACTCTCCAAGTATGCAAGTCATTTCGCAAACGGTCATTTATTAATTTCGGATGAATCAGAGCAAGCCTCCAGAGACACGGTAGGACCTTTTTTAGCCACTGCCGGTAAAAAGCAACGATGACCGACGAGGCACATTACATCCATTTCCATCTTGAAGCCAGGCTACATCCGGATGCCATCGACAGTATCGGGCGGTTTGTTTCTTTCAACAGGGCAGTTTTACTTTTCCTTCTGTTGACCCCAGTAGCGAGTGGAATTGTTCGGTGGGAGAATCCGCACCGGAAGCATATTAAATAAGCTCCTCCATTTGCGTTCGCTCGTCCATTTATTCCTTAGTTTTGAAATGGACTTATACGCCCGTCCACCGGGTGCTCGCGCAAAGTAATTTGCTTTTGCATTTTGTTTTGCATGAGCAAAGCTTATTCGCATATTTGCGCGATGCTTTCCTGTATTTGATTATGAGTTCTATTCATTTTTTTCGGTGGGGTGGCGCGTTTGGAGCGTCACGAGACGACGCGCTCACCTTTGCTCTCCTATTTCCGTTTCGTTATGCTTGTGCTCCGAACCATTAAGAGAACCTGAGGCATCATTGACGATAGAATAGGACAAGGTTTCATTGGGCCCACGCGATTCTTAGCATTCACAATTCACTGTTTCTAAGCAGCTTGGTAGCGAGATTGGGCTTCTGTTGGACGTTGGGATTTATTTTAGTTGAAGAACTGTGTTTTATCTCGGAAGCGGTCAGTAGTTGCCGCTTGTATGCCGCAGGAATTGTATACAAAGTTTAACTATCAACGATTCTTTGAGGGTTTCGGGCTTTTTTGAGGGTTTCGTTTTAGTTGCGGTGTACTTGCAAAATTTTGACGATGTGCAAAATGTACTTCGGGCTTGTTTTTCGTTACCTTTAACTAAAAATATATGAAACGACAGCTACAGCTCCACAATGTGCAAACAATCCGAGCAAAGGATTTCATTCCCGATGGTGGCAGCTGCGGTATCAGTTTTTATATGCCGGTCGCCGGGCAGGGACAGAAATTTCGTCTAAAACGTGTCGCCGTGCCGACCACCGCCGCAGCCTACGGTTGCACTTGCTTGTAACGTTTATTTGGCCCAGGAGGGACAAGAAAATACGAACAAAAACCGGGAAGCTTGCCGTTGTTGGATATGGAGGGAGAATTTTCTATCCCCCACGTTTCGCCGCGCGTACACTTATGGGAGCTACCCAGGCATTGTCATCCCCCAAAACCTGGACGCGTAGAAACGTGATGGTAAAATGTACGGAACGAAAACGGAAATCCCAAACGACACATTTCAGGCACCGAAGGAATCGCAACGTTTCAAGAAGTCATTGCGAGCAAAGAAAAGAAACGAATAAGAGAATAAAAAATAGACATCGACCCTCGGCTTGTGTCGCCGGGGGTTTTATGGGATTTTACCCTTTCCTTTCCTTTTGTGGTGGTGTAGAATTCGAAGGGAGCGCTCTAACGGTCGCATGGAACGTTGCCTGCACGCTTCGAGCGTGAACACGTGTGCAGCTTGAAGCAATATAATTTTGAATGAAGGAAAAAGCTATTTGAGTTACATTTGAAACGGACTCGTAACGTCCT
>JXXA01009161.1:0-14207 GCA_000956255.1 Anopheles punctulatus | reverse complement strand
AATAATTGATAATGTATTAAAAAACTTATTTAGAACTTTCCCTACTGTTTTGCGGTTTGGGCTCGATTGCGTATGAAAGTTTGTTTTTTTTGCCTTATTAATAAAGATCCTTCTCAGTCGGTTAGCTGCACAACGAACGATTTTGATCAGAGCGTGAGTGGGATAGCGATGAGATACTATTTTTAGTACATTTCTGTTGGAAACTTACCAAACCACGAGTTAACCAAAATGAAGCGAATGATCGATCGAACGACCACATCCCATGCACGTCCGTATCAAAAGTGGCTCGAGCTGGAAATACGCCGATGTCGGTGGTGCAGCGAAACAAGTTTCAAATAATTACCGACCCATCCATTGGGGGGTTTTACAACGCGAGTCGGCAAACTTTCGCATGCTCGCTGCACTCTGTTCGTTCGTCAGAGACACGCTCGTGATTCGGCATAGCGAACCTATCGCCCGGTTCCGGGAGATTGCGGAAAGCGTGCGGGAAAAGTTGGTCGATGACATAACGCGAGCGCGACCGGGACACACTCTGTTCCATAACGTTCGAAAGGGAAGGGTTTCCGGCGCGGTCGTGGTGGCAAACGTCAAAGCGCGTCAAGTAACCATCATGGCGGCCGCTACCGTTTATCCATCATTTACTGGTTCACTTCGTTTTCCCGACGGATGGCGGCTGGTTTGGGGTGGAGTGAGGAGCAACGTCGACAGGTGAGCTCGGTTCTGCCTGGCGCACAGTGCCCGCACATATGGCGCGAACCCGGCATTGTTCTGTCAATTACCGGAAATGCAGACCGACGAGGCGAAGGTAACGATTAAATAATGATTCTTTATGCAACTGTACTGTGGTGGGCTTGGTGGGAGGGCGAGAAAGGGCGCTGTTAAGGCGCTTTGGCTGTTTTTGTAATCGCACTACAGAGCAGTAGCAATGGTCGTTACAGTAAAATCTGTTCGAAATCAGGACTCGTGTGTTTACTCAACCATCGGAATACCCGATGCGGAGTTATCGCAACTGTCTCGGGTTAGTCATGATTATTTGTCCTTTTTTTTTAATAAGGTAGCCATACCAGCGGCACCTGCCACACTGCTCGGATCTGCTTTGGCGTGCCGGGATGAAAGCAGATCCGTTATCCACCTTACAGAACCCACATCGAAAGACCGTTCGCACTGAGCTCGCTAAATTGTATGCTTTTCCAATCTACCCGACTCTTGCATGTACTGGGAAAAGCGAACGTCAGCATACGTACTCCCGCGAGAGCTTACGAAACTTTTGATCCTAATGCATCGTGTCGTAAGCGGCGCACTGTACTTGGCCGTAGCCGGGTTCTGGGATATGTGAAGGTCATAAATTATGTAAAATTTGTGGCAGATTTTTAACTTAATGCAGACCGAAGGGAATATATATATAAATATATATTTGTTTTCAGTCGAACACAAAGTTGTCTAACAAATAGGCCAAGGCAACCCAAGCAGGGCAGCCATTCGCATTCAGGACAGAATATTCGAGTGAAAATATTATGGGTTGATTTGATTAACCTATGTCAATGAAAACGAATGGCAAGGTTTCCGTTTTGAACAAAAATCCTTTGACTCAGAAATAATTCTAAATCCAACTCCCCAAACAATCAAATTGTCCAAATAAGGAACACTGGTTTACCAACGAGCTTCGATAGGTGGTATTATTATTGATTTACTATCTCTTGTTTTATCCATGTTTAATAAACTTGATGGCTGATATTTCAAGGCAGGTAAAAGGGTGTAGTTTTTAGTATTTTTGGTGTTATTTTGATGGTGTTAATTAAAAGGAATTTAGGTATTTTAAAGAAAGGAATGAATTTCATCATCCGAGTGTAATGTTATTAAAAATATCCTTTAAATCAAGAGATGGTTTACGTTACATGATGAACTAACTGCAATCATAGCTACAATAATGACATCACATTGTTGAACCAATATAGTTCAGCACTAAATACAGAAACAAAATTACAGAAAAAAAAAGTTCGCAATGATCATTCAACCTGTTTGTCTTATAGTAGTAGAAAATGAAGCGCAAACAATCTCTGCTACAATTGTTTAGCCTTTAAATCAAATCAAATCAAATCAACAGCAGTCTTATATCGTTCTCAACTTAAGATACTGTCCAACCAAATCAACCCTTTTGTTTTCAGATCAGAATTGCCAGCGTAATCCTCCCAAGATACTCCGATACCGTCGATAAATCTCTTCAGCGCCGCACTGACGGCCGTCTGTTATTGAATTTTAAAATTCAGCACTCATCAGCAGCACCGCTGTGAGGGCGCCGTACGCTGCAGATGGAACTGATCGCTCGTTCCACCAACCCTCCGAGCTCGGACGGGCTGGAGTTGCACATTGTTGAGTCGTGCGAACGAAGGCATTGCATACCACGGTATGCACGGGGCTGACCACCTTACCGCAAGAATTCGGAATGAAATCGATCCCAAAAACCGGACACACGAATGCGAACCCCAGATAGCGCGTTGTCCCCGTGCTCCTCCCAAATTCGCTCCCCTCGGTGTGGGTGGACAGCGTGTGTCTTCCGGCACGACTGCACGAAGGATGGGATTGATGGGAGAATTATGCAAAATTTATGCGGTATCATTCGCACTGCGGTGGATGTACCGGTGCCGGTGCTGACGCAACGAAGGGCATGCCGGAATTCCGGCGGTACTAGCGCCCTGAAAGGTAAAGAAATCACACGAAGAAACGCGCTACCGGGGCGAAGTTCGGGAGCGAATGGTGTGGGTGGTGTATGTTATTCCGCAGCGGCGGTGTGCATAATGCGAATCGAACATTGTTCAAAGAAAAGCTTCCGACCGTTTATCGATCTCTTCGGCGTGAGAACACGTGGGCTGGGACGCTGGACTGCATTCCTCTTCCTCGGTAAGGTCACTGGGCGTGGGATGAGCAGGACGTGTGAAATTTGTCGATTTTATCCGACTTGAAATGTCGGCTCGCCGGGTCGGGTGGGAAGTGAAGGCCCGCGTATCGGGGCCGCAATCGGAGCACGGCGTGGACGAAGTGGAAGACACAGGGACGAGAGATAATTTGTTCGCGATAAGTGCTGGGCACAGCACAATCGTGCTGCAGTACAAAGTAATGGACAAGCAGTTTTCCCCCGGGGGGGGGGAGGGGGGGGTTATCACGATCAATCGAGAGATAGAGCACTCGCCGCCCACTTGGCGTGGAACAGGAAACGAATGGGTTGGCAGTATCATAATTTTGTCTCCCTACGTTCGTTCGATTCGTAAAGTAATGCGACAGCCTCACGGATAGGTATCTAATTGTTGTTTGACACTGTGGAGTGCGGAAAATGAAAGATAATGCTTTCGAGCCAATGAAAGATTGGCAGCGGCTTTATTGCTCTGTAGTGGATGAAAACGATCGCACAAGTTTGTTGCGCGAACGCGTCAGGCATGATCACGAAACACCCATGAAGATGAGGCTGAGTTTTATGGTCTCGGTCTAGTGCAGATAGGATCGAATGACTGTCTCGACAACTTCCGTTCCAGCTTATTACGCGATATTCTTATGTTCACACTACACCGCGCATTTGGCGGAAGACTTCAGCCTTCAAAGTTGCATCTATTGTACACGCACAGGCCAGTTTCATCTTCGTGCGGGGTGACAAAAGTATTTGCACCGAAAAAAAAACCGCTACCGGATTACAAATGGCTACGTGTACCTGGCACGGCTATTGCCATCGGTACAAATAATGGCACCAAATGAGCAAACTTACGTCCGTTCGAGAAAGTTTCGTTTTCGTGCATAGACCGGAAGAAATTGTGTGAGCCATTTTGTAGAATTATTTTTCTGCCGAGCCTACTTTCCATATTTTTCGTTTCCGGTTGAATCAGTAGCATTATTGTTTGCGAGAGTGAATACAAATTAGCGATGTAAATGCATTTCGTAGCGTTGGCTTAAGGAAGCCGAATGGTTGGTTAAACAATTCGCATGTATTGTGTAGTTTTTCGCCCAAACTTATCCTTTCAATCTAAAAACAGGATAAAAATTGAACTTTAAGTTCCTTTATGCGCTTCCAACGAAATATTAGTTATTAATTGGCAGTAAAATGACGGTTTTACGTTATTGTTAACATTTAAAAAAAAATATGAATCATAACAAAATTTGCATAATTAGGAAAAAACGAGTATTTTCATAATCCAGATCCATCTTTTTCTTTGCAGTTATTGCTTGTATTTGTTGTGAGAGTAATTTCTATGAAATTAAGTACTAAATTGATAAAATCGATGATAAATGCTCTTCACAGTATATGGTTTTACTACTTATTTTACTATTCCTTTATATAATATTACGTAATTAAATCACATTCGGATGCAAACGTGATAATTGAAGCAGCTGAAAACAATGTTTTTATATTGAAATCTTAATGAATAGAGTAAGTGCAATATGGCGAAATTTATACATCGTATTTCACATTTTATTCAATGTGTTGTAGTCAAGTTAGTAAAGGCGTCCCACTTAGTAACACAGTTTTCTATAAAGTTTAAAATAACTGGTTGTACGTCTTAATTTTCTTATAAGATTTTTAAAACGAAATATCACGGAGTGCAAAATCAATCTTCTTCACAATTTTGTTATAAATATTTGATGGAGTGTATGGTACTAAGTAGATGGAATAGAGAAACATCACATACCTTAGCTAGGTCGCTTGCAGCAGTTGAAATGCTTTTGCATGCGCACCGAACGTTGCCATTTTCATCATTTGGAAGATGTTTCGAACGATGTGTAACGAGCGTTTAGATTGTGAGTGAGGTAAAGTTTCTGATCCAATCTGCGGATGAATTTGGCCATTGCCACACTCTCGCCGCACTCCGCAGTTGCCTTGGCAAAAGAACTGTGTGACGTGTAAAACTGTAAACTTTTCCGCCACCGCCTGCAGCAGAGTGAATTAAAGAGTAGTTTTTTTTCATTGCTAAAGGCACTTCCAGTTTTTCCCCTCTGCCTCGAGCGTTCGCTTCCCCGCACCGACTGGACTCTTATGTAGCAGAAGCGAGAAGGGCATCGCAGTAAGAAGCTTGCATCGGTTATTCTTAGTTCGAAACGACTTTTCGGTCCACTTCGCGCTCCCATGTCCTGCTTCGCCTTCGCTTTGCCGGGGTTCGAACGGACGGACTTTATAATCTCTGAATTTGCCGGTGCCTGGCTGTGACCTTGGCTGTGAAATTGTAACTCGCGCTTGCTACCCACCGCCCGGTCCTCCTCGGGCCCATCCAGGCTTTAATCCATCACACAAACTGCAGGACGAAAATGGCACACGAAACCGAACCGGATTTCGAACTGAACTCGCCGGTGCCCTCCGTCCGGGTTTCGGATGCGAAATCGGTGCATTCTGCCCGGACTCTTCGGCTACGTCGTTTCGTTTAGAATGTGCCACAAAGTTTACGTTACGGCCGATGTGCCGATACTGACAGCACACACCAACCGGAATGACCGATGGTGAAAAAATCCGAGAGTGGGCGGAAGCTGTGAGACACACTTTCCACTTGGTTACCGGCAAAAGAAGTCACCAAAGTGGAAAACTGTAAAAATGGAATCAGTGTGGGAGTGTGTAATGTGTCTGATTGTTGCGAAGCAGAAACAGAAATAGCCCTCGGGATGATCGATGGCGATGGGAGAGGTGGAAATAGGGAGGGGCAACATCACACTCGCTCACGGAAAGGGAGTAAAATACGACTGAAAGTGGTTCGGAAGATTCGGACAGTAAATGATTTATAGGATTGTTCTAAAACCGGCTTTTCCAGCTCAGCTGTAGTTCCACTTACCGTTTCCCGGATGCCCGAACGAGCAGGAACGATTTCCTTTATTATTATTATTTTTTTCGTAATTTTCAGAAAATCTAATTTTAGCGTTTCCTCTGTATGCTTGCACACTCGCCTACTTCCGCTCGCCGGTTCGTGACGGATTTTCGCGGTCTAATCTCTCCTGTGCTATGTCTCTTTCTTTCCGTCTCCCTAACTCCAGGGTTCGGATGCTGCGAGCAACGAGACCGCTGGACCGTTCGAGGAGTACGAGCTGTTCTACCGCCACTCGTACACGATGACTGCCGTGTACTGTGTGGCGTACTTCATCGTGTTCATCGTGGGCCTGGTCGGTAACAGTTTCGTGATCGCGGTCGTCTTCCGGGCACCACGGATGCGTACCGTTACGAACTTCTTCATCGTCAACCTGGCGGTCGCGGATGTGCTGGTGATTGTGTTCTGTCTGCCCGCGACGCTGATGAGCAACATCTTTGTGCGTAAGTATTGCAAATATGATGATGGCATGCCTGCTTGTATTACTGTGAGATAAACCACTCTAGGGAGGGTAATATTGGATTTTCTAACTTGAGTTATGTTCGTGGCCGAAAGATCAGAGCAGATGTGTTCAATTTAGTATGGAAACACAAACAGGAAGCAAACATTTAGGCGCAAATTTTAAAAATCAGACTCAAAAGTGTCGAATTGCTGTAGAATATTCGGCAAATTATGAATAAATAATTCGTGCATAATATGCTTAAAGTGAGGGATATCAATTTTAAAATATGTATTTTTTAATTTAACGTTATCCGCCAAGATCAAGCGACAATGAATTGGAAAAATTTATTGGATTGGATCGTTTACGTTGCATACTTTATGGCGCAAATATCTCACAAAATGCTGTTTCCGTCCAAATAAGTTGCTTTCGCTCGATTTCGAAGCCAACAATTTGCAGCTCGTCATGACAAATCCACTACTACGGAGACACGTAATGCTATGATTGCTGATTTGATACTTGTTTAATTATTTCAAACACGCTCGAAAGCGGAAAATACGAATCAATTTGACGATTTGATGCAAAAGAACTGATCGAATATTGTGCTATTGAACCCTTTTGCTACCGTCAATTTTATCGACGGTAGCAATTTTGCTATAACGGCGAACAGCGACGAAAAAATATGATACCCGACCACGCCACGTTCCACGATCGCTAATCGCGCTGCAATATATGCACTAGTCTAATTGGTTTTTCCTACCCTGCCCAACTGCAGCGACCAATATTGATTCTCCAATATTGATCGATCGATAAAAAAAACACACGACCGGCTATTGTTGCTGCCGGTTGAAGCGTGCTTGGCTACCGACGCTTGCTGGGGCTTTCATCCATCCGTTCGAAACATGCCAGCCCTGTCGACCAGTCTTGGCGTTCTAAGACGACCGACAACCTGCTCGAAGTGGTTGGGAAACGGTGGAGATGCTTTCAATTTAGACCGATTAACTGATATTTTGTTTTCCAAGCTTGGATTAAATGTGCTTTTGTCGAGCAAACTATGATGGATTTTTTTCATTTTTCTGCACAACCATCTATCGAAGATGAACGTTGTTTTTGTAAGGGTGAGAGAAAAAAAACTAATAGCCAAGCAAGCTTTGTTCATATTTAACGTGTTTGTACTATGAACTTACTTTCGACATGGAACATATGAAAATTGTTGGATTATTATTTGGACTATTGTGTAATCGTAGAGGTGATTGGCGAAGTTTATTTTTAAAAAAATAAGCGAAGTTAATTTAAAAAAAAACACCAACTTGAAGTACATAAAATCGAGAATAGCTAACAGATATCTATTGTAGAGTAGAACGAAATTATTTGTTCGGTTCATTCAAATCGCCGGCCACTTCATTGCATGGAGACGCCCAGTACTTGACGTGTTATCGCGCGTTTACTCAGCGTCAGAGCAGAAACCCCGTCAAGCTTCCATGAACGCACCAAACACTGCAATAAATAATCCCCCCGCTGTGTTGCTGCGAAGAGCTGAAATTAAAAACAAAATCAATCTCGCACCGGGGCTGCTTCCACGGACCAGTTCCAGCAACTAACTAACATTCAAATCCATCTCTTCGCGCGCATTCTACAATTGAAACGGACAATGCAGCAGCCGTTCCTGGAAGTTTCGTTCGCCCAGCTAAACGTTTGACCTTTACCATGCAGACGCAAGCGAGCCACCGGTCAGCTGCACAAAATCCATTACAGCTGTCCATCTGAATATTGGCAAAAGGAACAACGATTCGACGCTTCCGTGGCTGATGCATCCGGGCCAGCAAAATAATCTGCTCGCCCGTCCGAGGATTTACGTTCCGGTGGTGATGAACAGCAAAACAAAAATAATGGAAAAAAAACAAAGCACAAAGCACGAAAGTTTTTAGAAGGATCCAATTTTTGTTTTTGCTACTACCAAACTTTCCCTTCCACCGCGTTCTCTTTATGCATTCAGCGCTTAAAGGACAGTAACACATACATACACACACACTCACACAAACAGCAGCCGGCACACGGGGGGTTTTCGGCTGGACAGTTCCTCGTTCCGTTGTGTGGTTTTCCGTATCTATTGTGTGTGTGTGTGTGTGTATGCGTGGGAGTGTGTGCAGTGTTGATGATTTTTGTGGACAACACATTGGTGTTGGAAAACAATTTCGAACGCTGCCATTGCAACCAATTAAAAAGACATTAAATTCACTAGCTTCCCATGCCGGGTGGGGTGTGCGGTAAAGTTTACGCTGTTTGAAAAAAAATCCCCCCACCCCTTCCCTTTGCGTGCGATGGAGCTAAACAAAAACTAATTAAATTCTATAAATCAGTGTCCCTGCCTGTGCTGTTTGCCCTTCAGATGCAAGCAAATTCGTTCGGCCTTGATGTGTACCGTTTTGTGCTCTTTTTGTTATTGTTGTTGTTGTTCTTGTTGGCAGCTACGGTCTCGATTAGTTGCCTTAACGGCTGTTCGAGATCGGTTGTTGTGGGCTGCACGCCTCGTCGACACGCCTGCCGGCGGACGTGCCACCTCCATGAAAGCTCCATTTTCGGTGGTGGAACCGAGGAGAGCTGCAGCTGCTGCTGCTGCTGTGTGTGTGTGTAACTATTAATTTAGAAATGCAACGATAAATAACCGGTCGAGGGAAGTGACACATTGGGCGAGGAGTCACCATTGCCAACTTGTAATGGCTAAACAGCGAAGTGCAGGATGCGAGCGTTCGTCTAAATTTATGTTGAAAGTTTTGTGTCGAGCTTTTGCTTTTTGTTTCTTGACAACGATCACTATCGATTGGAGTGACATATTCGCTTGCGAATGAGATGAAATGTGGCATCTGTAGAGAGTGGCTCCTCTTCCTGGCTTGGCAGCTATCGCGTCCCTTCCCATAGGGTCGTCGGACCAATGCGTCGTACGAAAGAAAAGAACGACACAAAAAAATTAAAAAAAAAACCATAAACCCCTTCTGGGTAACACTCTGATGGCGCGATACTGCGGGTGCGATTGCAATTGGATCACTTTTGAAGCAATTCGAGTGTAAATATTGAAAGTTCGTGTTCCCGACACCGTCAGCACCAGCGGCAGTGGTAGCAGCCAAAGCGAAAGGTGAATGCATAAACATACGCTCGAATGGCTTTATTGCAACACCGAACGGTTCGACGCTCGTGCGATCTTTTGTCTGCCCTTATCTGGCTGTCCCGGGGCAAGCGGGCGGCCGGTTTCAAGTGCAGCTCGTGCGCGGGACCCAACGCGTCCCCACATTGTCGGAAACGCCGAAATGCCGCTTCCGGTGCCGGTAGCTGGAGACGTTTCTAGCTTTGCGACTGTGCACGCCTGTCGTTCTTGGCCGGTGTCGGATTTTCGCTTTTCTTCTACGGGGACGGAACGTTTTATTTTGCTCTTTCCGTGCTCTTCTTTTTTTTTTGTCAAGACCATGTGAACTGCTTCATGTAAACGAACTTCCTGTACGCAGTTCGGTTGGTAGAAGTTTTTACCGTCTGAGCGTTTGGTTTCAGCTTTTCTCCCGCTTGCTGCATAAGGTGTCGTCGGAACTTTGCTTGCAAGATGATGAATTGTAAATTCAGTTATAACACGACGCGTCCTAGCGGGAAGCGCCACCCATTTCCTTGCATCCCTCTTCTCCGGAAGAATGGATTTGAATATTGTATCGGTGCGCGATGGTGTATGGTGCAGCAATCTATGGATCGCTCACCCACCGGGGAAACACGATCACACACACACACACACACACACACACACACACACACCTGATTCGCAATGTAATGTCGCAATTTTATTACGCACGCTGTCATGAAAGTTCTATTTGAATTTATTATATTATAATGCGAGTGTGATCCTGTGCCTATTGTCCATCGGAATCCATGTAAGGGAGATCTCTAAGCCTTCAACTTTATTATAGCTTCTGTCTAGTTGATGGAACTAGGTTGAAAAAATCCATTTGAAAAAAATCTTTTTAAATATTTGTTTCCCAGTGAGACTCAAAGTAATGATGAGCAAAACCGTGCGAGATAATTTGCGTAAAAAATATACCTAATTTTCGAAAATGCAACGGATGCAAAAGTGTTTAAAATTTTAAACAGAATTTATATTACATTTTGAAAGCCTAGCAATACGGCCAGGCCGTAGCTACTTTAAATAAATAAAAAATAAAGCCTCGAAATATTAAAATACTGCCAGATCAGTTTAATATTGGAGATTGATAGCACAAAAAAAAGTTTAGCGATAATCATGTACATAAAAACCTTCTGACTAATAGGTTTACAGTTGAAGGAACATCTTTTAACAAGGGAAGGAAAATAGATCCCATCAAAATAAACGAAAGGAGACAACCGAAATGAAGAAATCGAACGGATTTTTAGATAGAACCCTTTCATTAGGTAGCTTATTTACCTAGCTTGTACGCTTTATCTTGAATTGAAAAGTATTTAAAGTAGCTTTAGGGTTATGCTAAAAGCTGTAAAATGCACGTTCAAATACTACTATTTTTTGTTCAAATATAGATGTTCATTTCGTATGAAATCATGTAAAAGATTTAATTTAGCAGTGTGATAAAAGAAAACTATTGCTGAATACTTTAATGGTAGAATTCGAATATAATGCAACCATACACATGGTAGCTAACCGTCACGAGCACTTTTTTGCCCGCTTTTTTATTGCTTCCACTCGGGCACTCGGATGGAGTTAGCTTTGATGTACGTACGGTTTCAGTGGCCACCGTTTCCCCGAGCTGCCGCCGTTTCGGATGCAGGCGAACGTAATTAGTGCGATGCAATACGAGCTTTTCAAAGCTGGTTCGAATTTCATCATTTTGCCCCATCGTCCATCGCGTTTGCTTTTATTTTTGGATTTTGTTTCTTCAATCGTATCCCAGGGGAAAGGGGGAAAGGGGGAAAGGGAGAATGGTTGCGAGCCCGGTTTCCTCCGATTTCGGCTTGGCTGGGGAATTTAACTGGCAAATTAATTTGAAAACTTTCAACAACGGAGTGTGAGCGATTTTTCATCACCTTTCGTGTCATTAATTTCACTCGGTGTGCCGATGTGGGGCCGCACAGGGGTATGCTGTTTTTATTGTTATTTATTGCTCTCCACCGTTGATGGCTGATCGATTCGATTTAGCAGCGACGGTGGTTGCCGGCCCACATGGGTGTGCAAAATCAAGCGCATAGAAACCGTTTTTCTCCACACTGCCTTGTTCTGGTTGCGCTCATTACAAAGGCTTTTTGGTTCTGGTTGCACTGTGGTTGGAGCAGCTGAATTGGTCGCCCAAACACACACACACACACACACACACAAACACACACACAAGTAAACGTACACAATCGAACACAGCTACCGTTTGAGGTACATCCGGTACATGCGAATTCGCTGGTGCATAACTACGGCGAGGGCAACCGCGCGACCACATATGCCACCGCTTGCGCTGTCCAACTACTAAACTACTTCACAGGATGCAATTAATGAACTCGTGAAGCGTACTGATTGATATTGCACGCCGTACTTGGCGCACTTGGGACGTCCAACGCGCATCGTCCGGAAGGAGCACACCGACGATGGTCGATTGGTCGATTGGTCGGGCGCGGTCCAAGCCCAAGCAGCGACGAGATTTTCCACTTAGGCCCGTTGGCCAGATCCCGGGCCCGCTTTCGTCCGCTGCCTGACTGGATAGACGATCGGTAGGCTTGGAACGTTACGCGAGCCTGGAGAACCGCACAGCGATCAGCCTAGCGACCGCAAAACGTAAACAAGGTATCGAAATATGCACTAATCATGTAAGCGGATTGCTTGGTGAGCCCCGGCCCACACACCGACCGGGGGATATGTGTGTGTGTGTGTGTGTGTGTGTGTGTGTGTGGGTGTGCTGGATCGAAACACAATTGGAAAACTCACATCCCCGTCCGCCTGTCCCCACGAAGGATTGTGCGGTTTTAGGCAAATAGGACGGCCTTCGCTGGCCGTTTTACCAGCATAGGAAATAAATATGGAAATCATTTTCCGGTCAGTGCATCGTCGAAACGGGGCGGCAGGGCGGGTAGGGAAGATGCACAGCCAAATTTCGCAATTTATTTTGATCGGATAATATCGGTGGATGACCGGGCACGGGAAAGCCGTCAGCGTTCGTTGACTTAACCGCCATATGAATATTTATTTAAGCAGGATTGATGAATGGTGGCGTGCGCGACAGAGTCCCTGACAACATTGTGCCGTTGTCAATCCGTAAATGAATTAATTACAGCTCGGTCTTAATTCGGCCCATTTGCCAAGGTATCAGATATGATTTTGTCCATTTAATTTTTGCTGGGTTATCAGCACGTTATGCTTGTTGAAAAAAGTTACAATAGCATCATTCGCTTGTGAATTTTTAGTAGTGGTTTTTTATACTTCTGTATCTTGTATGTTATAAAATAATACAAAGTAAAATTAAGTTTTTTTTAACAGCGTGTCTTAGATTTTTACAAACACTTTGTTGTAAAGATGTTTTTGAATTTAAAAACCATGCAATTTCTGGTAAAGTATGTGTGACAATTGTAAAAAAATACAGCTGTTCCGATACCAACTGGGTAAATATTTGCCGCGGGTTACAAGGCAACATAAAATGGAGTGATCAATGCAATCGATGGTAAAAGAATTGCTAATATAGTACGACAACTGACTGATTCTACCATTCGTTATAATATTGGAGATATATTCTTCCCTATACAGTCATATTGAACGACCATTGTTAACCATTTCTTCCGTATCATACTTTAAAAAAAATTTACTTCTTTTTAATTTTTCTAAATTTTATAAAAAAGCTCCCATTTTCTCAGACGCTGAGTGACGCCTCTTCAAACAGAAATCTGAATATCCCAATATTTTCAACTGTCGTTAACAGTGTTGAACGGAAAAACAACGCTCTAGCTAAAACTGTGCCTTTCCGTTCAATTGCTGTCAACGTTCGAGTTTCGTATGACAAGTTCGTTCGGCAGGGATCATAAATGGCAATGTGACTTCCGGGTAAAATATAACACAGTATCTTCACACAGTAACGCCATCCCCACCAACCATCCGACTTTTGTTGCGCTGTCGACGGTGTGAGACGATGGGAGAAAATATAAAAGCTACTTATCTTGCATGCTTCATCGGCGAAGCAGCGCCAACACAATACGTTTCCATCTATAGCCACTCTTGCGGCGGCGACGACGGTTCCATCTGCGGGCGTGCATCGACAGAAAAACATCGCAAACGCGCCAGCATAAAGTAAGCATTAATGAAGTGCCTTCTGACAGCCCAATGGCTGCTGCTGCTGTGTGTGTGTGTGTGTGTGTTTTTTTTTTTCGGCGGAAATGATTCCCGAAATAGTGGCTGGCGTACTGCCGGGAAAATCGGGTTCGTTCGATGCGCAAATCGGTGGCAAACGGGGGTTTGGGGCGCCCGTGTGTTTTATTTATTTTCCTTTTCGGCCCGGCTTATTTCCGGACACGAATTGCGTTTTCCGTTCGATCGCGCTTGTCAACCTTTTGCAACCGAGCGAAGAAGGAAATAGGATGACACCGTTCCCTCTGTTCGCTTTCCCGCACAGCAGTTGGGTTCGATTTTTCGTGTTCTCCGATAGTGAGCCAAGGATGGCTGTCAAACTGTCGTTCGATGGAGATGTCAAGTGCAGTTAAAGTGCACTTTTCTCGTATGGTTTTGCAGTGTGGACCACTAATCTGATGCTAGCAAGTTGCTTACATTCCCGGTAGGGCGAGTAAATAATTTGTGCAAACCTGATTAACAGCAGTTAAGGTAGATTGTGTGGGATACGTGTGGATGGGGTTTCCCGTTTTGTTTTTAAGCTGATTTCTATTATTTTAAAATATAAAATCGTTACATCTTCGTACGGTTCTCAGTGCAAAAAATAATAGAAAAT
>JXXA01009159.1:0-26761 GCA_000956255.1 Anopheles punctulatus | reverse complement strand
GTGGGTAGTTTTTCAAGATACCAAACTATCGCTGCCACAAGGGGGCCTTTGCTCGTGCGGCATATTTTGTCATTTGTTATTGGAGCGAATTTTAAAACGAATGGCTGACCTTCCGCCGTAAGTTCGCGTCGTTCGTTCACTTTAGCTGCAAGTAAATTGTTAGATTTTTTGTGAGTATTGCTACTTTCTGGATTACGTTTCGGGAGCCTAATTTGAGGCAATTAGTTTGGAGGGAATGGCTTAATGTCCACTGGAATGTTCGGGCATGAATCATGGGTAGCGTGAAATGGACAAGGGACCAAAGCGGATCAACAAACAACTTATTGCAACCGGTGAAAATTAGATGAAAAGTCGCATTTACTTCTATCAAACGTAATAATATTAAAATTACCCAAACAAAAAAACAACAAACTTTACACCAACAAAGATCGAGTCAGAACTCGGTGACATAATTAAAAACTAACTTTACCGTAATGGCCTTCAAACATGAACCTGCGACAGGAAAAGCGTATGTTGACTGTTACTCTTCGAAAGCCCTTTTGCCGAAAAGTTCAACAAAAATCGACGGGTCACGACGTTTCTGGGTGGGGGAGGTAATTGCAGTGGTTGAACTTTTGCTTACCGCGCGAAAGCCGAAGGGTTCGTTACGGTTGACATTTTCCGGGCGATTTTTTTTTTCCTTTGTTTTCGATTCGGCAAATGAAATGGCTCCGTGGCATGAAACAGCGCCGTTAAGCTAATTGATGCATTTCACCTAACTTTGCCGCTAATTCTATCTCTCTCTCTCTTTCCCCTTCCTGCCACCCTTGCCCGCAGCCTCAACCTGTACGAGCTGATCAAGAAGAACAACTACCAGGGATTCAGCCTGAGCCTCATCAAGCGATTCTGCAACTCGATCGTCAAGTGTTTGAGATTTCTCGACGAGTTGGACATCATTCACTGTGATCTAAAGCCGGTAAGCACTCGCGATGGCGGTTGGATTTGAAGTAAATAAAATTGTACTAAAATGGTTCGTTTTCGTTTCTTTTTTTTCTCTCTCTCTCTCACACACCTTCGCTGACGTAGGAAAACGTCCTGCTGAAGCAGCGCGGCAGCAGCACGATAAAGGTGATCGATTTCGGCAGCTCCTGCTTCTCGGACCGAACCGTCTACACCTACATCCAGTCGCGCTTCTACCGATCGCCGGAAGTCATCCTCGGCTACCCGTACGACAAGGGAATCGATATGTGGAGCTTAGGTAAGTTTTTTTTATACACGGTCGGCACCGTGACCGTGGCGTGCGAGGAAACCAGACGAAAAGAAGGCGTTTTGTTATTGCATTTGGTTTTATTGCGCCCGGTTTTCCGGTGACGGGGAAATGAATTTTAGATGATCTGCCATCTCCTCGCCCCTTCATCTCCCTCTTCCCCCTAAAAAAAAAGTACACCCACACAAACGCAAACTCTTATACGTTCCAATTGACCCCGTATAATCGAGTAAATACGTCTGTCGGAACGGAATGAATATTTAACCGAATAATCAATCCCAACCCGACCGTTCACAGCCGAGCGGAAGGAGACACAAAGGAAAACAGAAACAAAACTACGTCGGGGACGCGGGTTACGGGTGAACAGCCGCGCGTACGCGTGAACTGGTGTTTGACGAGGGTGTTTGATGGTATCAGAAGCGAGAAGAAACTTTGCTCGCTGCGATACGCCTCCGGATGATATTAAAAATTCACTCGACAGGACGTGCAATGGTGGGAAAGTGAACGTCCGCTCGAGCGATGGAACCGTATGCTGGGCTAATTCTTTCGGCAAATCATCCTTGCGGGAGAAGGTTTTGATGAAACATCGCTTTAAATGGGTGAAAAAATCATCTTTTATGATTTTTTTTTTGTGCGCAACAAACTTTAACTCGCAATTTAAACATAAATTACACTTAGTTTGCATACATTCGGGCGCAAACTTGAATCGGGCGACATTATAATTCGAATGAAAGCAGTTGTCCTACATCTGCCCAACATACTAAATGTTTTGAAAACATTCTTTTGAGAAACACCTCAAATAGCTAAACATTTACTTTCTCTCGTTTAAAAAGTGTTGAATATGTCATCCTTATTAATATTCTATGGTAAACTTTTTTTTTTACTTTTTGCAACGAAATATCTGTTGAAGCATCTGCAGTTTGTTGTACAAAATTGACTATTAATTTTTTATCGTTTTCGTTTATCGTATTTTCTTAAAGCCAGAATTTCTATTAATATAAGGCCGTATTTCTGTAGCATAAATTTTCACAATGGTAATTTCAAACGTCCTATCGCTCAGATAAAAGTTTTGCATGTTCGCTTGTTAGCTGTGCTGTTTGATAATGACCCAACGATAATTGAATATTAAATAAGCTATTTCAAGCCAAGTGCCTGAATCCGACTCATTATAAACTTCCGGGCCGATAACAAGGCTAGAAATAAAATTCGACACGCACAGAGCAAAAGTTTCCGAATGGAAAATAAAGAAAAAAATTTTGTCGATGGAGACGCACGGTGCTTCACGCAGCAGCACCAACTCTTCCGCGTTCGATTGATTATTCGAATGAAAATATTTGTATCTCGTTTGCAGTTTGGATCGACCTCCTATCTTTCCCTTAACAACAACATAAAACTGATTGCATTCTTTCCCCCAGCCTTGTGCGGCCTACGAAATGAACCGAACCAAAAACCGGTGCGAACTGCATTTCCGCCGGGGTGAAGGTGGAAAGCAAACACACAATCAGGCGCAGCTGGTGAGCTTTTTCCAATCTTCCGGCACGATCCAAGCTCCACTTGGTAAAAGCATTTCACGCAACCACCCGCCCGACTGAGGCTGACATTGAGCGGTCCGTACTTGATTATGCACGTGGAAATAATCGATTGCTTGTCCGCTCTTGTCCACCGAGGAAAACCTTGGCACGAAGACCCACGGTGTGTTCGGATCCGCAGTGCGCTTCGCGTGCAAATTATTCTGTGTGTGTATGTGTTTCTGAGTGTTTGTTTGCTTTTTTAACCTATCTCCGTTGCATGTAATTGATAATATGGTCGGTGTAAGTGTGGCGGTCGTTTATGTGCCCTTCTTCCAAAAACCACCTGAACCTTCGTGAGCCGCGTGGATGATTATGTAAATTCACACATTCCATACGAATAACCGCGCGCGAGGCAATCAACGTGTCGACTGAATGAATCAAACGCTTCGCCGCCGGTGGTTTTCCCGACCGCTTTCCGTTGTTCGATGGTTCGCTTAGATGCGATGTTCACTTTACGATGCATCGTAAAAAAAAAAATATGAAGCGAACATCAAACATGCGTTGCGTGAGTGTGTTTGTGGGTGAGTTGAAATCGGACACTTTTCGCATTAGTGTTCAATTAGTGTTGGATGAATTTAGCGGGAGATGGCTCGTGTGACGAGGGTGTCGAAATGTGTTCCCTTGCCCAACCCGAACCCGGTTCCCCCCAACGGCGTAGCGTGGAAAGTTCATTCAGAATGAGCGTTCCCGGGCGGGCTCCAGCTCACTTAGCGGTAATTGAATCGAACATGCAATACGCGCGTTTCAGGAGAGGAGAAGGAGGTGGTAGGGAAATGTGGAATGTTGGTCAATTGAACGTTCACACTCTGGCAGTGCAGGGCGGAAGGCAAAGGAGGGTTAATCCTTTATTCCTGTTTTTTTGTGTGGAAAACGCATACTCAATAGAGGGTAGCTGATGACGAAAGGGTCCGTGGATCAATGATTGAGAGTCGGTTCGTGCGTCACTACGATAAAGAATGTGTTCAACACGTCCGTGTGCATGGTTATATTAACAGTATTAGTGCATGAACACTGCTTATTTAAAAATCTGCCGGAATAACTCATCAAATGAGTTTACTTGCAAAAGGAATATTTATATTAATATTTTGATCAAATATGCCTCCTTCAAAATACCATCAAATCCAATGCAGCCTTAAAGGACTGTATTCGATTCCTTCGGGAAATGCATATTGATATTTTTATTCAATGAAAAATGTCATTGAAACCCACATCTAACGGTAATTTTCGGATTAGAATTTGGATCAAATAAGATAATACTTGGATAAAGTAAATCCTTTTTCCTAACTGAAACAGAAACAACAAAACTATGTAACTAAATTATTAAAACGCTAAAATAAGGAGTTAAATGCTGATTGGGATGGTTGGCGCCAAAAAGTATGCAATATGTAATACTTCGAGTGTCGTTTTTATTTTTCTTCATGAAAGTAATTATTAAGGAATAATTGTTTGTATGACAAGCCTTTCTATTTTGAACAAATGAATGTAAATTGAATTTCAATTTCCAAAGATAACATGGCTGTCTTTTATCAAATGAAGGACCTTAGACCTTTATCTAACCGAAACGATCCCAAAATCTCGTTATTTTATCTGCCCCAAATCAATGTCAATCGATAGTCTTGCTTTCAATAAACATCCATCTCCTAACAAAACACCCTTCCGTTCGCTCTCTTCCAGGATGCATCCTAGCCGAGCTGTACACCGGTTACCCACTATTTCCGGGCGAGAACGAAGTCGAGCAGCTGGCGTGCATAATGGAAATACTGGGCGTACCGTCCAAGGAGATCTTCCAGTTGGCGACCAGGAAACGACTATTCTTCGGTCAGTAGCACATCCAACCGCGTCCGTGCCCTGCCGTGACCTAATTACGGTCACGTTTTCCACCGTCCGGGCCGACCGGCAGCGGAAATGATTAATAATATTAATGTTTACTCCTCTTCCACTTAGACTCGCGAGGAGTGCCCCGGTGCATAACCAACTCGAAGGGCCGCAAAAGGAAACCGGGCTCGAAAACTCTGTCGCAGGCGCTGCGATGCAACGATACCGTGTTCATCGATTTCGTCAGCAAATGTTTGGAGTAAGTGTTGCGTGCGGGGAGGGGAAAACATTTTCATAATTACCGCGGCACCGCGCACGGCAAGCGGCCTTCGATTCACGTCCACCGTACCCGAAACCCGGAACTTGTTCGGCATTCGTTTTTCCGCGTTTTTTAGGCGGTCGATTTCAGCCCACTTGGGGCATTCGAATGGCGTGTGAATGAGTATTTTTTACATTTTGTTTTCCACCCCTGTTTTCCCTTGCCCGTACACGGCTTACGGCCACGGGGGTTGCCTACTCTGCGTGTGGCAAGTGTGTCAAAGTGGCCCACTGTTGGTCAGGGAAGTGGTTTAGCGGCAAAATGGTGGCACTGGTGGGGGATTAGGGGCAGCCCCGATTGTGCTGGTGACCCGCTGGCCTCGTAGGGAAATTCTTACTGCAGTCAGTATTTATCGTCAGCACGGACGTCGAGACACGCCGGAACCGGGCTTCGCGTGTTGTAATGCGCGCTTGCAGGATGGGTAGCAATTGTGCCGTGGAAAGAGGTTTTTGCGTAAGCTGAACACAAATGTTGGATTCTTTTAATTTAAATCCATAACTAGATGGGGAACATTTGAAAAAAGATGTTTTACTCATATAAAAAATAGCAATAAACGCACTAGGGACTCAGAATTGCATACTTTCGGGCGCGAAAAGGTTTTGTAAGCTGCTCGATGTAGCATCGCCATTTAACAGACTTCGTTTCTTATACATGAAAACATGATTAATGATACAATATTTACCAAACAACTTGAGTTCATAGGAGATACTTCTTTAAGCCCTTTCCAGCAGTCTGTTTTGGTTGGAAGGTTTTTTTTTTTGATCGTTATAAGTGATTTTTCATAGCATAAACACTTATTTTGCTAGTAATTGCGTTGAAACGCATTGTGAAACATTTTCTAACGAGCTCTCTCCGTACCCTCCGCAGATGGGATCCACACAAGCGCATGACCCCGGAGCAGGCAGCCCGCCACGAATGGCTCCAGGTGAGCGCGTCGAAGGCGTACTTCGGCTCCAAGTCCAAGGAGAGCAGCGACACGCAGCTGAACTTCCTTCACAAGCAGCAACGACCTCAGCCAATGACACCAAACACCATCCTGCCAGAGATAAAGACTCCCTCCAACCGTACGCTACGGTTTACCAAAGAGCGCGTCAAAGGTAAGCAACGGTCTGGCGAAGGGAAGCTGTGAAACGGCAGCTTCCGACAAAAAAAAGAAAACAGCTTCTTTGATTGCGTGTGGCGTGTTTTGAGTAGCTTAAGTGTGCCGTATTGTGTAGTGTTGCAAGCGAAAGTGTGTGGACAGTTCCACCTTCCACAGGAAGCGTTGCGCAGTGTTGCATGTGTTTCCTCTCTCCCTTTAAAGAAGAGACGTGTTGTGTTGTGTTTCCCCCGATCCCCGCGCTTCCAAAACGCTTTTGTTATGCTCCTCATGCTTTGCCTCTCTCTCTCTCTCTATCTATATATATCCTCCCCTGTAGGTAAAGATAGCAAAGCCGCCAGCGACACCAGCGACGTAAAGCCGGCTGGTGCTCCTTTACCCGCCCAAAAGCAGCCGCTAACGAAACTGCTCATTAGTTGCACCACGGTGAAGGATCTTATTTCGATATTCGATAAGCAGAAAGAGAAATGAAGCCGATGGTGGTGGTGGTGCTGGTGGTAGTGAACTTTTTCATGTGATTTAAGGCTGTACATAACGATACGATACGGTTTAAGTAGTACGTCCACGGTGCCTTTAATGCCTTCCTGACTTCCTGCCTTCCTGCCTTCTTCCCCGTTCTGCCCTGTTCGCCCTGCTAAGCTGCCCAGTAACTGTCCCTTTGTAAGCTTTACGCTAAGGTTAGTTTTGTTTTTGGTTTGTTTTTGGAAAGCAAACTTAACCAAATGATCTCCATGCTCAACGGACCTAAACCACATTGTACTTCCATTTGCACTAAAATCATCGCAGTGAATGCGGTCGTTTGCGTTCGTGTGTGTGTGTGTTTGTGTGTAATGTTCCCATTAACCTCTATGTGGCTCGTTTTTTTATTACTTCCTCAGTAGCAACACCAAAACCAACAATTCGTATTTTGTTCTCACTCCCTCTTTCTTTAGACCTATTGGATACGCCCAGCTTTGGACACTTGTTAGAATCTGAACTATGATTGACGAATAAGTAGCTAAAGCTAGAGTACAAGCGAACAAAACCAATATCATACTGAAACGTAAGCAACATTGGCTTCAACATAGCTGCGATCAAAATTTCTATGCGCGCTTGCCAAGCGAGGAAGTTCATTCGATCATGGTTTTCATCTGTGTATGTGCGTGTATGTTGGGAAGAGGGTAAATGTTACGTGTTTCATTGCATTTGGTGCTCACATCATAAGGGTAGCTTAATGATTTGAAAGGAATTTAAAAAACCATCATAAAAATTAAACACGAAACGTTTCACACGCCTGAAAGTATGCAACCTGCAAACCAAACTTCGATTTGATGCATTAAACGTTTCCAACAAGAATCCCTATAGGATATTTAAGCAAATTAACACTTAGGCAGCTAACAAATGAAATCGATATTGTATGCTAGTCATTTTAACAACATAAATTTCCCACCTTATACGCTCGAATACGTACCGATCAGCTAGCTCTTGGAACAAATCGATACTTTACAACTAACACTTCCTAACACTGGGTCTGATCGTTCGTCCGTTTATCGTTTCTCCACAATTTCTTTATGTTCCGACGTACCGACAATCGACAGACTAACGCAGCCTCCTGCGCAGGAGTCAGTATCAGTGTGATAGAGTAGAGCCCTCCATGTGAAGTTAATTGAAGCAAAAAAGGTACGGTTTTACTCTCCCTTCTTCTGTCATTGTGCATGAACGTCGCGAATGCACCCTCCATCCGGCGGTCCATATTCGTTTCGTTTCGTTTCGTCCAAGACAACCCCCACCCCCCGCCCCCTTTTTCCCTCGATCGTGTCCATTAGTGTGTTGTGTTGTTGTCGTTGTTGGATCGTTCATTTAGACAGTCGCGCCGCATCCGGAAACTCTCCATCCGTACATTGAACCGCATACTTCTACGGCTCATACTCGCATTTGAAGTTTTTTTTTTATTCTTCCTAACGCTCACTGGGTGGCCGTTTGCTGGAATGCGGGAATACACACTAATCGATTGCCCTATGTCGTCCCTAACCTCATTTTAGCAACCGATCTCGAAACGGCACAACAGCACTCCTCACTGCACCGGTTGACCAACGTCCGGAAGGTGACGGCGACCGGGCTTACGAGCGTGACGAACAACAACGGCATCGGCAACCTGCACCACAGTAGTCATCATGGCGCCGGGAGTGGCAGGCAGCAACAACAACAACAACAACAGCAGCAGCATCAACAACAACAGCGGCAGCACGCAGACAATAAACGGTACGTCCAAGTATGCGTCGTCGACGTCGTCAGCGCATCACCACCATCACCATCACCATGGTAGCGCGATGCCTCACTCGCAGAGTACGGGCGACGTGTCGGCCATCTTCGGTCGGGCATGACACGAAACGCTAGCCCGCGCGAAGGACACCAGCAAAATCATCAGCCTCATCTGAGGAGACGGCCGTCGTCCGGTGCGTCATCCAGCAAACGGAGCCGTTCAGGGGGGTATTCCGAGTTCAGGGCAGTGTGGAGGTAGTGTAGTGGAGGGCGAGGTGCAAGAAGCGCCTGTAGCTTCACCGTTCCGACGAGTTTTGACGAGTTTTGACAAGTTTTCAAGTGATAGTGTGCGTGTCTGTCGGTTAGGTCCCCTCCTTTATGTTTTTTTTTTTTAGTGCAAAGGTGTCTGTCAGCGTAGAGTAAAGAAAGCCCGTAACGTAACGTAATGTAACGCTTCCAAAGTACTTCCTCCCTGCCGGGACATCATAACGCGCGGGAGTCTTTTGGTGGGGTAAATCAGCGCGCGTGCGTGTGTGTATGTTTCGCTGTGTTCAGGAGGAGAAATCCCGCGGGAACCAGGCTGTTGACTGTGTTGCTCAAACCACGTGTGTTGGGTGTTGGGGCAACAACTAATACTAAAACCGAATACTAAGCCTAAGCGGGGTAAAAGTAGCCTAGTGAAGCGTGAATATTTTCTGAAAGGGCGGGCCCAAGTCGAATGGCGCGTGGTCGAACGGACTGCTAGTTAAATTCTGCGCCACGTCCCAGCGAGCGAGCGAGCGAGCGAGCGAAAGCAACAAAATTCTAGTGAACGTCGAACTCGTAGGACGTTTTTAAGCGATTAGCCGAAGTAGGCCGCGGGGCAGCAGTCGATTTTTTTTTTTGTTGTAGAAACACCCTAGACCGAATCGAATGAGACAGAGTGAAGGGCACTACACAGATGTATTCTTTATATATATACAGGCATACATACATATACATATATGATATATTTATTACGGTATAACAACGATGTGGTAATCTGCTAGTGGTTAAGCTGTTCGTACTACTAGAGACAGATCGCGTGGCCGAAGAGCGGCCAGCCGGCATCGAAAGAAAGCTAGTGACTAATCATTACTCTGTAAGTAACCCCATTTCGTTCCCATCCAACGCTATTTCGTTCCCATGTGTTCGTTGGAATCAACCCTTCACCGGTTCCGGTTTAGTTAGGCGCAACATAGTCCGATCTTCTAAGGAGCTTACACACTCGGTCCTTCTCGGTGTCTCTTGGCTGCCATCAGGTTTTTTATTGTTTGTTTGTTTGTGAAAAGGACAGTGATCGGAAGGACGATATTTGTCGTGGTGTTTAGCAGTTGCTCTAAGGCTGTCAAGGAGGACACGACACGAGTCAAAGGCGAAGGATTCAGGTGGTAACAATAATTATGTGCATAACAACAAATCATTTAATCACGCAAGACGAAATAAAACACTTTGATGTTGGGACAGAAAAAGAAGGTGAAGATGAAGAGGGTTCGAGCAGGAACTCAGCTCTTACGGTGTGGGAAGCGACATCGTCAGTTAGTTGTATTACGAGTAATGGAATCCCATTTGTTCCCTTTTCTCCCTTCCTCTCTCGAATGACACATCGACCCGGCGGCGGGCTCGTTACGATTATTTTATTGTACATTTTTTCGCACGTGAACGTACCAGCCAGGGTAGGTAGGGACGCTGATCAGGCGCTGCAGCAGTAGCAGCGACAGGGGCAAATGACGATGCTAGTACTCGGTAAGCAAGCGAATGAAAACAAAAAAAGCAGAATAAAGTTTTAAACTCATTAATATGTACGAAATGCTGCTGGGTTTTGTTGTAACTATTGCGATGTGTGTGTAAAAATGTTGTTGAAGGAGAATAGGGCATAAGAATCAAATGAAAGAACGTCTTCTTAACACATGGGTAAGTAAACACTTTCATGAAACCAAATCGCTCATCTCAAACAGTGGATTCAATCGAAAAGCGAGGATAAATATCGTAGCAGGCTAAGATGGCCATGGTCCAAAATAAGCCCTTATGAATACGTATTATTCAATTGAATATACGCCGTAAGTAAATTAAACAAATGACACACGCATAATTTTCCATGATAACGTTGGAAAATATGATAATATATAATAAATAAGTAATATTTTCTAGCCAAAATAACTATACAAGAATCAATTATATAATCGAATCTATGTAGGCTTGTTGAAAGTGTTCTTGATTCAATCAAATAATCAATGAAACACTTAGCATATACTAACACAAAGAAAGTTAATTTCCCATGTTCTCCAGGTAACAAAAAAAAAAATCGCCAGAATGCAAAATTTCTCAATATTCTTTTTCACCGCTCACAACATGGTTCTTAGCATTTAAGCTTACGAATCAACGATTATATTTGTGAAAGTCAGTATCATTTGGAAAAAAAGATATAATAGCAGATGGTTAAGATATCCCAACAGGTCCGGGTTCATTTGCCTTAGTAGAACGTAGTGTTGCGACTGAATGCTCCACATAGGCGAAACTCTTGCGGCATCAAGATCGCCCTATGAAAAAAGAATGAAACCAACCTTGCGTGATTGCTTTTGTTATCCACCCACCATCACCACCGACTCACCTCAAAAACTGTGGCGTTCCCGCACCCTTACTGACGGTGTTACCGCTGAGCCGCAGCGTGAACTGTTTTTCGATCGGATCCGGCAGGTTCTGCGAGGGAAAGCGAACATTAGAAGTAAACTATTTGGGATAGCGCACTCATTTCCATTAACTCACATTGCCACCGGACGGTTGCTGCTGTTGCTCCGCACTGTTGCCTTGCTCGTTCGCCGCCCGCTTAGCGTCCGCAAACAGCACCATCAGCCGCTTGGCGATCGGATTGCCAGCGCCCTCTGGTAGTGCCGTTTCGCACGACCGCAGCAAGCTCTGCAGAAGCTTCGCCTCCGATGGGTCGAGCTTTTCCATAACGTCGGAGCTTTCGCTCGGGGCGTCGAAAAGCTTTCGCCGCAAGCTGCGCGCTTGCGTTACGCTGCATTCGAGCTGCATCATCTCGGCGAGCAGCTGCTGCTCGTACTTGACGGCGGAACTTACACCCCCGGGGCGTCCGGCCGCCCCGCCCGCACCCGTTGTCCAGTTCTCGCGCGACAACCGACAGCAGGTGGCGGTGATGCGGTCAATGATTTCATCGTACTGCGGTACGGCGTCCCGCACCGGCATCGCATTCCGCGTCAGCGTCAGCAGTCCCACGTGAAACAGTGTGCCGATCGTAAGCTGCGCGATCTGACCGATCGTGCGCGATTCGAGGAAGTGCAGCACCTTCTCCGCTTCGCGCGTATCATCGAACAGGCGCTTCTGGCGGCGGGCCGGTACGGCCCGGGCACCTTCCCACACCGTTTGCCAGGTGTTGCCCGGGATGAGCATCCGCGCGCTCAGGTGGCCCTTCCGCCCGAACGGATCCTGCTCGTCGACCGGTTCGTCCTCGATCCAGTCGCGCGGACTGTACCACCGGATGAAGTCCTCCAGCTGGCCGGCCGGATTGGCCGCCTTGAAGCTCTCCATGTCGGACAGCAGCGAGGCACTCATCATCTGCGTGCAGAGCTCACTACCCGGGCCGAGCTTCAGCATCACCTCCGCATCGTCCTCGAGCTGATCCTCCGTCTTCGGGACGGGTTCTTGCGTGACCGGAATGTACAGCGGTTCGTCCGTGCCGACGAGCAGCATCGTCCCGAGCCGCGACAGGCGACCCGTCGCTACTCCACCACCACCCGCCGACTCGCCCTGATCTTCCTCACCATCAGCGGCACAATCGAAAAATTCCTCATCCGACTGATCGCCACCCCCACCAGCACCGCCACGCATCGCAAACGGCAGTCCACCGTCGCGTAGCGTGCGCCGTTCCATGCACACGTTCAGCATCTGCAGCTTCTGGTGTAGCAGACAGGTTCTCGAGTCCGGAAAGCCGCTGGCCACGCTGCCGAAGAGAGCAAAGATAAAGCAAAAGCGTAAGAATCTGATGATCACGGTGATGATGCCGGTGATGATGATGGGGCCTAATTGTGCTCTCGTGTGTTTCGACAGCTGGCAGGCGCATTGGTGGGCTTAGAACAACACAAACCAACTGCGAGAGAGCTGGCTGCTCTCGCCTGCTCCATAAAACAAAACAACAAAACAACACGCCAAGCGCCACACATTTACATTTGCCCTGAAGATCGCACCCGCCCCGCTGAGGTGGATTCCTTCGCCTCCACGGCGGACCGGACCGAAACAATCATATTAGGTGATTATGCACTTTAAAAGAGCCCCCTCTCCCCCCCATTACAACAAGCGGCCACGGGCGAAGAAGAACCAACGGGAAGGACATGAAGAAGAGCGCACAACACAACCACCAACCGCCTCGATTGGAGCTTGTTAGGAGGAGGCAGGTACTTCGCTTTACCTGCGTTCACGCGGGAAGGATCATAAAGCAGGCTCGCGTGCACCCGACCGAACGTTCCCGCGGGAATTCTCGGGCGAACCACAGCAACAAATTTTGTGTCTGGTTTAGAGAAACAGTTTGATGATCGTTTAGTCTGCGCGCGCGAAGCAGGCGGTGAAGCTGAACCTCCCCCCTTCGGAGTTCGGTTTGCTTGGTTTCATTACATTCCTCCTAATCACTTCACTCGAGGAGCAGGAGGAGGGGGTGAATCTCGTGAAGAGTCCCGGTTAGTAGTCCCTTCCCTTACCTCTCCCAATGGTCGGTTGATAAAACAAAAGCGAAGCGGTAGTTTTTCTGCTTTGTTTGTTTGTTTGTTTGTTCGCAACCAGTAACCGTTGCGAGCAGGCCCCTTTTGTTGCGAGGCCCCGTTCTAATCCGTTTGCAGTGTGCGATATGAGTTGAGTTTTTGCGCGTAATTGGATGGACAAGGGGCCGCAGACAGGTGGTGCAAAATTCTGTAGTGAAAATTATGTTGTAAAGCGCATTTCACAATTGCTGATAATATTGATCAAAACCGAAAGGTTATTGAAATATTTGAGGGGAAAAAACTCGGGGTTGAAATTGCAAGGGGTATAATTAAAATAAATGTTGTGATTATTGGTTCATTCTTTTTGTTTGAAGTATTATCGAATAAACTAGGTGAGTAAAAAAAAAAGTAATAGCAAATAAAACACAACAAACCAAAGTTATGATGGATAACATTCCAAACATTTTTTTTATATTTTCTAGGAGAAAACTAATTTTCTTTGGAGATTGGAAAGAGCGATTTTCAAAAAAAAATATTGCAAAAACTAATTTTAAAATGGGGAAACGTTCGAAAAGCAGTATCACAAAGTATCACAAAAAAAAAACCTGAAATAGAATCGTGCTTCTTCCCGAACAAATATTCTAAATACTATTTGTTGATAATTTCTTTTTAAATAGCATTTGGTTTCGATGGTTTCGATTATATTTCACACATTTGAATAAAATGATTTGAAAATATTTTGCAATGGTCGATTTATGTGGGATTTGAAAAGCAGACTAGCAGCAGAAAGTTTTCCAATCGCCCAATTTTGGGCAAAATTCGCTTCCTGTAGATCACCTGAATGCTGGTGCTCGTTTGGCTTAAGGAAAGAATATTAATTTATGTTAGGACAGTGGACATACATTTAAAATTCTATTTAACCCAATTTTCAATCGAAGGAAAAATCGCCTAAATGCCATCAAAATATTTGCCAAACGATGTGGATTTATCGTTAAACCGTGTCAAGACCGTATCCATGCTGGTTCCGTCTCGACTGACGAGCAAATCGAAATCGAAACAAACACACCTATTTTTGCAACGATTTTCACCCAAATATTAGTCTTGATCTTGGTACGATTTTCCCAAACCACCCTCTCCTCCCCGGCTAGTGGCACTCTCACTCTGAAGATGTTAGATAGACATCTTCGATGAGAGTAGCCCGATTGCCGGTGGCTGCTGCAAGTGGCGTTTTCACTTCAGTTTCCAGTCAATTAAGGCATCGGTTTGTTTATGGTGGGTGCGGGGAAGGGTCGTAATTGCATCAGCCCCGCAGGGGTTGAGTGTGTGTGCAATTCGGGTCGTCTGCTATCGGTGTGCGAAAATCAGTCCCCGACACATAGAATGCAATCGCACCGCCTGTGTACGGGACGGAGAAAGTGGAGAAGAACTTTCGGGGGAGTTGCGTGCTCCAATTTTCTTCCACTGTGTCACCGTCGGGTGAGGGTTGGGCGCGGAAAATGCACACGATGCACCGCACGCTGCTAATCGCCACCGAAAGAGGCTAAGGAGGATCGTTCTTTGCACCCCCACACGAAGACAGCGCCAGTAGTCGGAGGCGCTACAATTACCAATCATTGCCTCATTATGACCGGGGAAGCGCCCCGATATCAGCCAGCGTAGCAAAACTTCCAAAGGTTTTAGGTTCGAAACAGCGTTTGGTTAGAAAATTTCCGCAAACCGGTTGTGTTTCTGCAGGCGCTGCGGCGTGCGAGGATGAGGGATGAAAAACAATTGCAGAATAATGGTAATATCGTGGTGGGAGTCGTGGTTTTCCTCTGCTGCGTGGAACGTGGAACGTGATTCGAAGCGAAACGAGCAGGAACGTTTTCAAGTTCACACACACACACAGCTTCCATTCCCGGACAGGGTGGCTGGAGCACGGAGCAGGAAGCATCCGCGAACACACGTTCCGCGGTTCATCGACCCGCTAAGTGGCGATGGCGGGAAAATAGAATACACCAACACCACCACCACCCAACCACCCACCCATCATCAGCTTTCGTGACGTTTGCGAAAGGCAAATTTGTATTAATTGCGACCGTACTGGCGAAATAGAGGAATATTTAATAACAAAAAATGTTCTAAATTCAGGCGAAGGAGGAAATTAGTATGAGGATATTTTTTGGAAAATAAAACTATCGACCAATAATTGTGATAATATTGATAAGAAAATAATCAGGATAAGTTGCTTTTATCACTCTATAGAATCGGTAAATTTGATAATTATTTTTTTCATTTTGAAACCAAATCTATTTATGATTGAATATTATCGCATTCAAAGCTGAGAAACATAATTATTGAATGGTAGAGGCTTTTTAAATTGTTTGAAGAAAAAAAAGAGAAAGATAAAAGAGCCATTGAGCAAAGAAAAAAATTAATTAAGAAATTTCGCTTGCTTATTGCTTCAATGACTCACTCGCAAGTACCACAAAATTGTAAAAAAAAACACACATAAAAACAAAAGAAACGTATAGAAGTAATAAAACATAGTAAATGGCGCATAAAGCACACAAATACAAATCGTCACTAGCGCAGTAAAAGCATGAGCTGCACACACGCAGCTCATTTGACAAGACGTGGCAGTAAATTTATCTCCCATTTGGCCGAACCATCTGCAATTAACAACACCGACCGTGGTGTGGTCGTGCAAATACTTCGGCACTTGCCGTGCCGGCCAGCCCAGCACGACCGCGTGCACGAACAACATGGCCCAACGTTTGAGGTTTTGCGGCAGTCTTGTGCCTGCTGGGCAGCAGCAACAGCAACATTCATCTATAACAGCTGGCACGACATTACCATTTCGCAAAATGACTTCCTTCCACCGGCATCTCGATGTCGGTACACCGTACACTTCACCCACTCGCTTAAAGACAACCCCCGTCCACCATCCTCCCCCCCCCCCCCCCCCTTCGAAAACACTAGTCAATTAAAATCCAATAAAGAACGCAACGCACAAGAACGTGGCGTAAATGCGTAACGGCGTCTTTGTGAAGGGAAGGGTTAGGAAAAGAAAAGTGGCTACGAGGAGAAGCAGGAGATCGTGGCAGAAAAGTTTCGTTCGAAAGATGATGTCGTGATGTTTCACCGAGAACGGAAATTAGAGATTCCGTATTGTTGGCTTTTTAAAATGGGTATTAAAAAGCCAATACAGGATTCGCAGAATTGTAAAAAGCATACAAATGAACGAAAGACAGAAAGAAACATTCAAAATGACGATAAGCAGCAAAAATAAAACAATATAAAGGTTAAGAATAAAATGGTATGGGAAAACATGATAAAATTAGTTTGAAGAACACAAAAGAAACTAGGATCAAAGGTTAAACAAATGTGTAATTGGAAGAAAAATGGGAATAACTAAGCGAACAAAAATGAAAGCTGATATAAATGATTAGATTGAAAGTATTGATAGTATTGAAAAAAAAAATATCAAAAAAGGTTTCAAAACTTTTGTCAATTGAAACGAGAAATAAGTGAATAATTTAATTCAAAATAAAAAAGCAGGAAAAAATAAATAAGTCCACGTAATAGAAGGACGACTTGAAATAAAACAAATGTCTAAAACATGAATGCACAAAAAAAGAAAAAAAAAAACATAAAAAAGCTAAAAACATTTGATTTGACAGAGCAAATATTCATCACAGGTACGAAAAGTGTATCTAATCGCAAACGACAAGCGCCAAAAAACCAACATGTCATTTTAAGCTCTTGATTGTCCTTGTGTAGCTTTTCCGCTGTGAGTTTTTTTTTTATTTAAACCGTTTGTGCTCTTTTTAACCTTTCTTCCCATATGCCGCTGCACTCTTTTTTGGCAACCGCCCCATTATAAAATCCATCCTTCACACAGCGTTCTAAACCCTTGTCAATGCTAAATGACCTCCTGTGTTGATGCTTTCTAACTACCACTGGTGTTGTGTCTACCCGTGGAGGAAGAACGTGTTTTGTTTTATCTCGAACCGCCGCTGACCCGGCTCCACTTCATTAGCATAAACTCTGTTCCGGCGCTGCTGCTGCTGCTGTTGCTGCTGTGGCTGCTGCATTTTCTCATCCTGTCTCTCTGACCAGTATTCGCGGGGGCACGGGGATGGGATACGCGCATCCGGAAATGAAAACCCCGGAAGCGGCCTACGGCAGGACGAGCTACGTGAGTAGAAATGGAAATGGCGTCGCACCCGTACCGACGCTAATTTCGTTTGTATATTTTCGTGTGTTTCGTGCGGCGAAAGTCGCTTGCAAAAGGAATTTTTCATTTTTTTCTGTCTGACTTTTGTAGCTAAATTCGGGAGGATTCAGGCCTACCATCTAATCCCATCCCTCCGGGCGCGGTGGATGGGTGGGTGATGGTGGTGTTAGGCAAAGGCACGGATATGAAATATTTCGAAAAGGCCGTGTGACGTCGGCTGCGATCACGTCCCATCTCCTGACGTCATCAGCGACACGCCCACACCACCCACCCCTAGTGCACTACTTGCCTAATGGAACGTGAATGATTTATTGACCTTTGCGCGTAGGCCCGGAGTGTTCCGAGACGCTACGGTCTGGCTTTTTCCGGCTGCTCCTGGCTGCTGAGGATGTAGAATTTTATTAACCTCCGCTTTCCTGCCCCGTTCGTCGAGAAACCGAGCTTGGGCTCGAAACGCTTCGAGTCAAAGTAGGCTTTGGTTTGGTTCCACACAACGTTCGCGCTTTCCAGACGAACTGTCACTACTGGTGGGGTTCTTTTTTTTTGTTTGCCTACAATTTATTAGATGTCGTACTTTTGCGTACATAAAACATTGCCAATAACGCTCGCGGACAAGGACACACATACGGCCGGGTCTTTCGTATCGGAGCCACCGCAACCAAATCGAACCGTTTGCTTCGTTTTTCGCACCTTTTTGGGCATGTAAATATTAACGAAAAACGGCGACAAAAGCGCCATTAATCAGCGCATGCCGAGCGTGGGGTGAACGGGCGAGGTGAACGATTTACGATGGCCCGGGCTGACATATGTGTCAATCCGCGGTTTATCTTCGATGTGGACGCCCCTTTTCGTTCCATCCCCAGCACACGCTTTGCCTTCCCTGGCAGTAATTAATGAGTCGTGACTGGTTCGATTCGATCCGCGTTCCAGTTTTTGTGCATTGGCAAGCAACCGAAGCCCGGGAGGAAGTTCTTCGTTCCAGCACGCTCAGCAAGAAATTTAAAGCTGCTCTCGCTACCAAATACCCCAACCCACCGGGGGTGGCCTTGACGTGAAAAGTGCGAACGATGTCAAAATTTAAATTATGCTAAGATACTCTCGCTGCTGGACCCATTCCATCAAACCCATCCAGACATGCGGCACACCATCCCGCGCACGGCCACCTCATTAATTTGTGATTTAATGTTCTAATGAAAAATTTATTGCCTTTTTCGGAAATCTGCATTCACTCGCGCGCGCACAATCGCCTGAAACCGAGTGCCTCCCGCACTAGTCAATGCTCAATATCCTCCCCACCCGACGGGGTGGGGGTTTCCTTCCTGCTTCCCGCCACGGGCCGGAAGCCATCCACCGGCATAGGGGGTTTGGAATATGAACTGATAAAGCGTAACGCAGTTCCGTGTTTGGCGTTTGGCCAGTTCATTCGCGTACGCGGCGGTGACGGTTCATTTTCGCGGAATTCATGCCGGAAAGTGGGGTTCATCTTGGAGGGGGCAAGGAAAGCGACGTGCTGCGCAGAGCCAATGGAGCCAAGTGAAAGGAATTTACGGAAGAACTTTAATGATTCGGCGATTTTTGAAGCGAGGGAGACTTTTCATTTCATTTTTAACCCTGAATCGTTTGAATTGAACCTATCGAAAGATAAAATCATGTTTTATGTGGTTTTTCATTCTAGTAACTAACGAGAGAAAATATAGCTGCAAAAGGTCAATAAGTATGAAAATACTTTAACTTCATAAATAATTTATTTTTAAAGTTCAGTTAATTTTACCTTTTTTTATAAAATCCACAGTATATAACATACCTTTCTGATTTAAATTCTGATCATTTATCCAAGGGTTTTTTATGAGAGAAATGTGAACTATAATATTAACATAATCCTAACTACTCAATAAAGTTCACACAAAAATGGTTGTAAATATAATCCCCATTTATAAAGGGATTTTACTTTTTCTTTAATGTATAATCAAAAACTTTATATGAAATAAACGGACAGATTTTCATAATTCTATCTACGAAACATTCACATGACCGATAGCTGGAAACGTAATCTAAAACTAATAAGATTAGCCTCACGAGCACGATTAAAAACACAAATCAACCCAGGCCAAGAACGATTACCCCGTTCCGGAGCAGAAAAGTTCGCTCGAAAGATTCCGCAACGACCCGAGTTCGACTGCACTGACAACAGTAATTACGCGCTTTTGTAGCATAATAACTTCGGCACAAGTGAAGTGGATGCTAAAACCAAACCGATAGCAGAACAACAACAGCCATGGGGTTGGCATTAAGGCGTGTTAGATGGGAGAAATAAAATAATAAAATGAAGAGAAAAAAAACAACATCGTCTAACGCTCGAGAGGTGGACCGCACTTTTGCTCCAGTTCTGCTGCTGGCACGGGCTCGCCGGCCTCGAGAAACAATATTTATCCATTCGACACACGCACAAACACACACGTACATTCACACTGTATTCACGGGTCACGGGGGTAGTAGCGCATATAGCAGCTGCGACACCCCATCCGTATCCGTAGCCTGGGCCCAGGGCGCCCCAAAACGTAGCGAAAGATAAAATGAATGAATATGGGAAGGAGAGTTTGTGTGAGCGAGCGGGAGCGAGAGGGATGGAAAGCGCGCTAGACGAAGCTTTCGCTATTGCCAACCCCCTCCCAAAGCGTCGCCGCCACCCCACACAAAATCTCCCACCCGCCCGCTGAAGAACAGTTACTTTTCCCGAAGAACGCGCCGACGATGACGACGACGACGATGATGGTGGTGGCGACGTCCGGTGGATCTCACCGATGCGAAATGAGTGTCGTTGGCGGTGAGTTACCGCTCGGGAAAGGTCACAACGGAATGTGTCACAACATGGGCTGGTCGTTTTCCGAGCCTCGTTCGAGGGAGGATGCTGTGAGTGCCACCTCGGCGAGAGAGCAGAGCTGGAAAAGCTGTGAGAAAAGCTCGTCCTGTCGGGCAATCGAACGCTCGCTCGCTCACCGGAAGAGCGAACGCGAGAGCACCGGGCTGTCCTTGCGAGGATGCGACTCCATCCTGCAGCCGGCAGTCGCACACCGCAACCGTGCGCATTCACAGCGGAAAAGTGGCACGGGAAAACTCCAGCGACCGCGTCCGAAAACAAAAAAACAGTGCGTGCTGCCGTGTTCCGTGCGGTGCGCGCGCGTGTGTAATTTTGTTTGTTTCTCCCTCACCAGGCGGACCGTGGTCGATCCGCGAATAAAAATGAAAACGAACCGACACGGGGAAAGGCGAGGAGGGGGTGTGTAACTGACGCCGGTTCGGATGGAGTCTGCGGCCACACCAGTGCACCCGATCGTACGCCCAGTCAGTCACCGGTGAACGTTCGAACCAGCCAGTACCCTGCTTCCTCTCAATCGCTCGGGAAAACGAGGGTCCGCGACTCGTTCGCGATCACGATCGTGTATGTGTGTGTGCGTGTAAAAGTATAAGTGTGTGTGTGTGTAGTGAAGAAGCAAATTCCACACGTACGTGAGTGTACGATACAGGCGAACCAGATAAGAAGCGACGAACCGAGCGGCGAAAAAGAGAAACAAAATACACCAATAAAAACGAGCGAGAGCGAAACGGAAACGGGAACGTTGGCCTTCTTCCCGGGGTGTTTGCAGCGCGTACGACCAAGCAACGGGATCTGCCCGAAGTCAAGAGACCAGCCACTCCGTTGCTCATCCCTCACCCCTCCCCCCTCCAATCATAAGATCAACAGCGATCACCAGCACTCACTGGAGCGCGCGCGCGCGAGCGATCGCCTTTCCGTGGGGTTCGAAAACGGACGCGTTCGTTGCTTGCGGCCAGTTGAAGTTGTTCCATCGCACGAATCGCGTCGTCCGTTTGGCGGGTTTTGTGCCGAGTGCAAACCGTAACCCGGCGCAGGTTGAGCTGGTGCTTTCTTTTTTGGTACCATTTTCCATTAGTTTTTTTTTTGTTTTTTTGGTCTCGGAAGCAGAACCCTTAAAGCGAAGCATCTTACGCTTACCCTCGTGGCTTTGCAAAGTGTCGTTTTTGCGGTGCGTTCTTTCGGCGTGCGGTAACCTACTTGACGGCGTACCAGCAGTAAAGCGACCACGTGTCCCCGATCTCCAGCAACAGAACCAAGAAAGGCGGAGAAAGTTCCGTTAGCGATTGAATTCTTCGCGATTGCGTCAGCGCGTCGTCATACATTCCCGGCGGGGTGGTGGTTTTCCTACCCCAAAGAACACGGTTCCACGACCGAAACCCGATTCCCATCCACCCGATCCCGTGTGCCGTATGAGTGCGCGCGCGCGCGTGTGTGTGTGTGCGAGTGTGTGGAATTGTTTCTAAGTGAAGTTAATCAGCGTGATCGTAGCATCGCTTCAATTGCGCCACCGAATTGCGATGCGAGCCGGGCGAGTGTTTTGATTCAATTGGCGGGCCCCCGGTGCGTGCGTGTGTGTTTTCGTGTGTTTTAGAAGGGGTCACGGAGATCACGGAGGCGTGCAGCGAGGTGAGGGAAAAAATGGTTCACCGGTAAAAATCTCGCCCCGCGCTGATAGTATCGCGGCACGCTCAATTACAATAACATAAAACAAGTGATTAAGGTTAAGTGAGTGAGCGTATTTTTTTTCCTCCTTTCTACCCATCCTTCGTTTGTGTGGGTGTGCGTTACACCGGCCGCACACTAGTGTTGGTGTTGGGAGCGCGTGTGTGCATGCGTGTGTGTATGTGTTTGTGTATGTGCTTGTTTTTGGTTCGTAAATTGGAAAGCAGCACGTGAAACCGGCCGAAAAGGGTGATTTACAGCCGCCGCACGGTACGACAACAACAACAACACACCGCCTGCCTCCCACAAGGGCGCCCCGAATTGGCCACAATCGCACCAGCAGCAGCAGCAGCAGCAAGTGAAACAACATCATCATTGCGTGAGGTGTACGTGTTTTTTTGTTTTTGTTGAATTCATCTCCCGCCGTGTTTGTTGTAAATGGTTAATTTAAGATCCTTTCTCCATGTCCCGGAAGCGCGCGAGTTTTCTCCGGCCGAGTTTTTATTGCGATTTTGCTAGACTTATAATTTTATCGCAGCCACTGTAAAATTGCAGTGCGGAGAGAAAGCACTCGGGGTTTTATTGTTGGTTGTGAACGCAGGGTCGACTTAGTAGTAGACAGATCTGCAGGAAGAGAGTCGCTGAGAATGGTTCTCCTGACTGGCTTTGTCCAGGAGGTCCAGGAGAGTCAGGTCGAGACTACTAAGTTTGGCTTGTTTGGCGCGGAACTCACGAGCGTCCTGTTGGAGCGTTACTCTGTTTTCTCAGGGGTCCGAAAATTTGCTGACAATCTACGGTAAACAGTCTGTCGCTAGGTCTCCTATGAAAAAGACCTTCCAACAGTGGATTATGATACTTTTCATAAACATTCTAGAAGAGATTGATAGATGAAGTTTATTATCGGAAGCCCCACAGAGGAACTCCTCTAAGTGTCCTCCAATATTATAAATTATGATCGATAATTAGCCGACATTAAGTTTTAGAAATACATATAAGAATTTCAAACTCTACCCAAAATACAAATTAATATATTAGACTCCCATTTTGTATTTAAAGATCACTAGAAGGCTGTTATTAGAGATCCTTAAAAACTCACCAGGAATTGTGGTCCTAAGTTGAAATGAACAAAATGACTGTTGAAATGAACAACCCTGAAAGATATACAAAAATCTCTCCTCCGATACACTTCTGTACTTAGCTAGTGTCATGCAAAACCACAGCCAAGGAAGTTTCCTAGCGAAGAAAGAAGCTTCTGTTAAACTTGTTCGAATCCTAGAAAATGTCTGTCAGATTAGATCTGCAAGCTGTTTGTGCTGTTTAATCTGGATAAGCTGTAGGTATATCAGTTATAACTCGCTAAATGTGCTAAAAAAGATGAAGAATTTGATTGCTGTGCTACAGATCGTGATGTAACACCAAACGTGATTAACGTGAAAGGTAAAAGAATCCTCCAGCAGATCTGCATACGGTTAACGAGAAATGAGAAACCTGTATGCGATCAGTTTAGGCCTAGACCTTGAGCTAGGTCTAATTAAGAAATGCATATAAAATCTGATAAATGCGCTCACGTATCAACTTCCTTCCTTTAGCAGGGAGTGCAACATACGTCCCTTGCCAAACGCCTGTGTATCTCTTAATTGGGCTTTATGATCGGACGGAACAGGTTTTCGGTACCTACCCAAGCCACCGCCACTCATTATTAGATGCTCCAGTGTACTCCTCCTGCACAAAGCCTCCGGGCATGTGGTCCCCGTTTGGAACGAGAACGGCCCCGTTTGGATCGGGTTCTCGGGAAGATCGTTCTCACTCCAACCCTTCGGTTCGGGGAGGAGAAAAAGCGTCGCGCTTTGCATGCGCGAAGAGTGATGCGATTTATCTCTACCTTCACCTGCCCGTGGAAGCGAGGAATTCCTGGCCTCGTTCGCAAAGGTGGACGGACGGTGGACGGCAAGAAACATTATTATCCACCCTGTAAGTGCAGCTCACACCAACATCGGCCCTGGGACCATCGATCCGGTTTGACGAGATTTCTCAAAGAGCCTTGCAGTCGGTCGGACACGGCGCTGGCTGCAGAAGAACGTGGCCAATCGGTTTTGCGCTAGAACGATAGCGCCGCGACTCATTTCGCTGCTTCCATATCCCAGGATAACATGACAGAGCACCGTAATAATCAATTTACTGCGCTTCCTCTTTCGCCACCAGGTGGTGGTGGAGAAGAAAGAAACCTAACCCAAACGGGTTTTTGGCCTGGCGTTGAAACGGCGGTAATCTACTAGATTGGGCACCCTAGAATCGGGTGCCAAGAATCGTTCGATTCTCTTTTTCTTCCGCTTCGATGCGTCCGAGTATCGGCCCCCCTATTGGCGGCTTGATGGACAGGCAGCGGATTGGATCCGTTCGATTGTGGCCGAGCGTGAAGCGTACTATGAAAATCGAACCCAAACCACCTAGGTATCTCTGCAACGTCCATACGTTCCCGCACTGTCACCGCAAATAAACGGCCGTCGCCGTTTTTACCGCCCATTTGCACGTGAAAATAAAATATTACCCACGCACCGTACACACGGTCGTTCCGAGGACGGATGATATCGTCATACGGTTTTTCTCTCGCTTTTATTGTTACTATTATCGCTCACGCATCGATCAAATTGGCCAGGATCGGAATGCTGGCCGGGTGGTGTCGATGTCTGCTGTACCGAAAGTGGCTCAAACGGGGAGGGATAGAACACACAGCGAACCGCGTGGATGGCATTCCGGCACGTCGTACGGCAGCGTTGGCCCGGTTAATAGAGAAATTCTTTATGGGGACGTGCCGCGAATTGTCGGGACGGGCGTCGTCGGGCGGCAAAACGTAAATATTGATTAGCGACCGTTTCGTCGCTGTCCCCATACACCACAAAACGGGCAGTGTGTCATAACATTTTTAAGAGCGTTTTTTTTTTTCGGTGGAAGTGAACGGGATTTCTTTTCTCTTCGTGTGTCTAATTAGTGATGACTCAGCCGGGGTGGGTTGGATGGCGATTACGTGACTCTCACGCGGGAAACGATTCCTGATTCCTCCAGATTGTGACGCGTGTGATTGATTACGTGCTGTGTGTGTGTGTTTTGAGCAGTTTTTCCTCCAAAAAACTAGGTAGCAAATTGTGTTTGCAAATTTGAAACGCATCAAGCTTCTCGGTGGAAAAATAAAGCTTAGACGCAAAACAAGCGATACTAACGATACTAGCTAGGCAATTCGAACGTAATTTTACCGTGTTGTGTTTCCCCAACGAACGACGACTTGGATTCGCCGTAAGATTAGATAAACCGCGCTGTTTTGTGTCGTGTAATTAAGACGCACGATTTATTGTGTGGCGTGTCTGTAAAATGTTTGATCAATCAAGCGATTGCGATCGTTGTGTAAAGAGGGAACAGTTTCAGGTGATTAAAATTGCACTAGCGGAGTGGTTGTGGATCTGTTTTTTTTCTGCACAGTGTGTTCAGTTGACCAAAGAATCAATTAAAATTAATGAGCTGCTTTCGAAAATTCTCTGTTGAGTTTTCATCCGTGAGCAAAGAATAAAAGCATTGTTTTGAATATTAATATTTTCTCTCTTCAAGTTCGTTGTTAGCTTAACAGATAGCAGTTTGGTGGCTCTCATTCGACGTCAGTATTAAAAGTGTAGACCGAACAAAAGTTTTCATCAGTTGAGGACTGAGAAGAGTACAGGAAATGTTAATTTTTGCAATATGTTTTATTAAATAATGTTGATACAAATAATGAAGGATTAAATTGTTGTGACATTTTTGTTTTTTTTTTTTCAAGCCATACGATAAAGTTCAATACTGCATACAATAGCAGAAGTTACATTTCGTTGCAAATTGAATAATCTATAATGTATGAGTGAAATTGTGGCTAATTTGTTTAACTTTGTTATCGTAGAAATACTTAATAAAGTTTTAAAAATATGTTAGATGTATATTGAATTCAATACAATTCATTAATTCATCATTCATGTACTCTATAATTTCTATAATAAAATACCATTTATATAATTTCACACGAAAAAGAACGATACTGACATTTATTCTATTAAATAATTGAATATAAATCAAAAAAAATAATTTCACAATGATTGGTCAATTTCTACAGAAAATCGATTTCATTAAAACTGTGTTGCCTCAATTAAACCTCAATCGCAAAACAGTTGTAAAGATAAATACATCAGCCTCCGGTACAACCCGTCATAAAGCACAGTAAATCCATTCCCTCGGTTCCCTTTCATAACTCCCAATTGCACACACGCAAAACCACCGAGGAAACAGCGTAACATGTCGTCCGGGACAGAGACGTTCCTTGGTGCAGCGTGGTGAAATTAAATTCCCTCACGGCCCGGGAAAAGCTGACCGTCCTTCGGGATCAATATGTTTCCCCCTCCAAGCTCCCAGTCGTGTCAATATGGGATACTGGCCCGGGCCGGGATTAGTAGCACGGATCAGCAACAGGACAAAAAAAAAACGTTCCCGTATGGGGAGAGAAAGAGTTTGGTTGTGTTTGCTGCAACGGTGATATTGAATTTCTGGACCATTTTTTAAATGAACCATCTCATTCCCTAGTGGCTCGCGAATAGGAAGTTGCAAGGTTATGAAAAAAAGAGAATACGGAAATCTGCTGGACCTTTAACTATTAAGCGCGAACCCGGTCTAACAACCAGCGGTCTAAACGGGAGTTGATTATTTTATAATTGAAGCACCTCATAAATAAACCACCCAACATGTACGACTGTGTGTAAAACGTTCGCTGTTCGTTGTCCTCCCCTCAAGGGTGCAGCAGCAACAGCAGCAGCAGCAGAAGTAGTACATACTCCCCCACCTTTCCGAAAACGCGGAAACCCGATCTCGGCATGAAACCGGCTTCTGACCCACACCCAACCCACACACCCATACACGCGCACTCATAGAAAATTGCACACTTTCTAGGTCAATCTGCGCGATCTCTGAAGGT
>JXXA01009150.1:0-18783 GCA_000956255.1 Anopheles punctulatus | reverse complement strand
GAGTTAACAAGGTTGTTGTTGTTGCCTTCCGTACACCACCAGATGATACGTCGATCTCGCTGGAAGCGAAACAGATTCATCTGCACAACCTCTTCCGGATGGTGAACTATTGCGAGAATGTCACCGACTGCCGGCGGACGCAGCAGCTCGAGTACTTTGCGGAATACTTCACCAGCGAGCAGTGTTTAGCGAATCGGGCGACCGCCTGTGACAACTGTCTGATGCAGGGCAACTACAAGTCGCTCAACGTGACCGACGACTGCATTATGATAGCGAAGGCGGTGCGCGATCTGTGCGGTGGGCGGAACCGGTTCACCTTGCTGCATCTGGTGGAGGTGCTGAAGGGCAGCGAAAACAAGAAGGTGCTCGAGAACGGCCACAACCGCACGGCGTACCATGGGAAGCTGAAGTCCTGGGAGCGGTGCGACATACAGCGGTTGCTGCGAAAGCTCGTCATCGATGAGTACCTGAAGGAGGATCTCATATTTAGCAATGACATCCCGCAAGCCTACCTCCGGATCGGTAGCAAGATCGAGACGCTAGTCGGTCGTCGTGTGCGGATCGATTTCTCGATCCGGGAGAAGCTGTCGGCCGCGGGCCGTGGCAAGCAGGCGAAATCGACGACGGAGGTGGCAACGACGTCGTCCGCCGAATCGTCCCACCTGAGCGCGGCCCTCAAAGCCCTGCACAATCGCTGTTACTCAGATCTGATCGAAGTTTGCCGCACGATTGCGATGGACAAAAATGCGGCCCTTGCCTCGATCATGAACATTCAGGCGCTGAAGGCCATGTCGGAAAAGTTGCCGGAAACGCCGGCCGAAATGTTGGCCCTGCCGCACGTCACCAAAGCGAACTTCGAGAAGTACGGCAAGAAACTGCTGGACATTACGCAGGGCTATTCGGCTGAAAAAGTGTGCCTTCTTATGGAATCCCAAATGCAGCAGGAGGAAGAAGCGGCCAACGCTGCAGCGATCGAGCTTTGTTCCGATGGTGAAGACGGTGGCGGTGATAGTGGCGGCGATGATGAGTCACGCTACGGTGCCGACGACGGTACGGATTGGGGTTCGCTGGCCAGGGCTGCATCACAGGGCGGGGGCTCGGGCTCGGGCAGGGGTGGTTACAAGCGGCGCAGCGCCTGGGGAGCGGGCGGTGCCAAAGCAAAGCGCTCGCGTAAAACAACCGGACGCCGTAAAGCCACACCGACGGCCGGAGCGAAGCGTGCCGGCGCGGCGAGAGGAGCGCAGAGGCGCGGTGGTGGTGCCGGCAGTGGCAGTCGTGCGCCACCGAAGGGTGGAAGTGGCGGCGGGAGCTTCGGATTGCTTCCAATGCCGGGAGGATACTAGCAGCGAGGGATGATTGCATTTAGCTTGTTAGTATTGTTTATACATTACGATGTTAGGGTAACAAAATGTGTAATAAAAAAGCGTTGTATATGTTGATAAGCAAACAACACAGGGTAATATCAATTAACGTTCTTATTATTTTTTTTTCTATAAGATTTCACGTGCGGTGAACCACTTTCACAGTCGATTATCAGTCTACACAAAAATTTCAACATTTCTTTCAAATTCAACACTTTAGTCAGTGAATCATGTTTGTAAATTTACAATCATAACGCTAGCTTTAATACATATTCAGGCCGCTACAGGTTACTACTAAAATGCAAACAAAAATGTCGCAATGATGATTACTCTTCTCATCACTCATTCACATCACCCATAACGTTATTTAACGATCCGATGGGGTACAATTTTTAAAATTGATAACATATAACTTCATCGATCGAGCCAATCAACGAATCTACAAAAATCTATAAATTTTCTCCTCTCACGAAAGGAAGGAAAGCGTCCTGGGGTAATGCCAAAATGGCTGTAATTTTAACGCATCGTCATCAACGTAAATCACTTGCTCCTACGCGCAGATGCACAGTGTTTAGTGGTCGCTGTCACATGTCCTTCGGTGTCGTTCCCATCGACCAGAGCAGTGGTGCATCGGTCGTGATGTTCACTCGGTTCATCGAGTACGTGTTGGAGGTACTGACGATGCTGCCAAACTGTAACGACCTGCTACCGTCCAGATTCCATTTGAGCCCTTCCGTTGTGCATTGGCAACCTTGACCGATCGGTACGAGCGAACACCAGATCCGTTCGCTAACGAGCCGTTGCGGAATGTCAATACGGTGCTCGCCGGCACGCAACAGCCACGACAGAGAGTTGCTAGACCGCAGAAACACGTCCACCGTCGGGAGGATGGTTTCCGCGAGGAAGAGCGTATTAATGTTCGCCATTATCTGATCGAGCCGGCCGGAGGATTCGCAAAGCGCAAGCACGCGCGATATGTGCTTGTCGTATTCCTGCGATTTGAGCACTTTCAGTGATTTGGTGAAATCGGTTGCATTTTGATCGGGCGTATGAACGATCTGTTGGGTGAAACACAAAAAACCTTTCTAAAGGAACAACCGGTAAAGAAGTGTTCCATTAGCAGACTACAAAAGCGTAAGCACTTATTTCCACTCATGCATGCGTTGCACATGTCGTACCGTGCACTTCAGCTGCTCCACGTACTCCATGGCCTCCTGATTGCACGAATCGAAATCGCCCGTCACGAGGTCGGGTGCTTTCAGCAGATGTTCCCCATTGACGTTGCCCTTCACAAAGTCTACCCAACGGTTCGTTCCACCATCGACAGCCACGCGCACTTTTGCTACAAAGAAATGTCGTCACAATGTACTCGGAAAGCTGGTGAATGTATAAACAACACACAGCCTTTCACTTAATCTTACCACCATTCCACAGAGTTGTGAAGTAACGTTTCTCCAGCAGGATGGGACGGTTGAGCAGTACCACTGCTAGCCCATCTTCCAGGCCTACACCATCGATGAGGCTGCTAGGGTTCCATGTTTTTCCGGTCGCCAAACTCGTACCGTTCTTAGCCTGAAAAAACAAAACCGATTTGAACCACTTTCTGGACATTACAGTGCAAACCGCACGGACAAATGTTTCATCGCTTGCTTGAATGATTTTTAGCACGTGTTTCTCACACAATCCAAAGCATCCAACAAACAGGAAGAAACGAGAAAACCCCGCGCCTACTTACGTCATCGGGAGCGTACATTGCGAAGATTGCAGCGAGGTGTCTACTCACACTGCACGTTGCTGTGGCTGTGGCAGTGACCACTGGTTTGACCTCTGCGTGTCGTTACTGCAGGAGAGCATTCGATTCACGATACGGTGCACATACGAAAGAGCAACTGCAATTCTTGCCACCCGGTGCAAAAAAAAAACACGATACGCGTGTGTGTTGTGCAAAGTGAATGGTAGTGTTTATATTTACACACCATTCCCTCCCCCTCTGTTCCAAGCCACAACTGTCAAAATGCCAAACCGGCGACTGATTTTGGATGTGATGGAGTCTACCGTTGTTTATGAACAGCATTTTTAAACAACCGATTTCTTTCCTTTTTTGCACAGCGCTGGAGGACGCATTGGGTGTCTGGTAGCGTGGGAAGATTATTTTTATTGCAAAACAGTTAAGCATACAATGCATATGCGAAATGCAATCAATATTGTGAGCGTTCCAAGCAAATTCGGTCTTTTACGTAGGTTTGCTGCAGTACTCTCGCTTTAAGGTTTGCATCGCTCCAAGAATCGTGGGTACAGACAAACCTCGCGGATATGGTAACGGTTGAGCAGCCAGCAGAGGAATCGTTCCAGTCCGAGCCCATAGCCACCGTGCGGTTGCGTACCGTAGACACGCTGATCCACGTACCAGTAGTACGGTTTCGGATCAATACCTTCGCGCTTGTATCCATCCAGCAGTTCATCATACTTCCAGGACCTCATCGAGCCCCCCACAATCTCACCCACATTCGGCAACAGCACATCAACGCTCTCGGTCAAACGCGGATCATCCTCGCACTTGGCCATGTAGAACGATTTGATTTCCGCCGGAAAACGGCACAGCATTATCGGTTCGTTGATGGTGTCGGTCATCTTGCGCTCCGGCGCTTCGGGAATATCTTCGCCGAACTCGTAGAAGCTTCCGTCGTCCTTCGTGACGTTGTTCTCCTTCAACCAAACGATCGCGTCCGCGTAGTTCATACGGCGGAAGGGACGCTTCGGTGGCACGAATCCCGGATTCAGCTCCTGCACCATGTAGCCCCACGGTGATTTCAGCACGCGGTCAACCACATCCACAATGAGATCCTCGAGCCGATCGAGCAGATCATCGAACGTGATGAAGGGACATTCGCCCTCAATGTGGCTATATTCAGCCAGGTGCCGGCGGGTACGGCTCTGCTCCGCACGGTAACTTTGCGCAACACAAAACACGTCGCCCAAAGCAGGAACGCACGTCTCAAGATACAGCTGGGAGCTCTGCGTCAGATAGGCTTCCTCCCTGGTGAATTGCGAAAGCGAAAAGCATAACAATCAAAGCGAACAAAAACACATTGCTGAATCAAATAACTTACCCAAAGTAATCCAGTTTGAACAGTGTGGATCCTCCTTCCACTTGCGTTTGGACAAGCGTTGGCGGTGTCACCTCCGTGTAACCGCGATCGAAGTAATGCGAACGGAAAGCTTGCATCACCACGTCGCGCATCTTCAGAATTTTAGAAGTGTTCTCGCCACGGATCATAATGTGCCGATTGTCCAGTTGTACGTCCGGATGCGCTTCCTCGTTAAGAATCGCATCAGCACCACCGGCCGGTGCAAGCCCGATCAGCTCCCAGAAGTCCACGCGAAGTTCATGCCCTCCCGGTGCTGTTTTACCGTCGGGAACTTCTTTTAGCGTGCCGTATAACTGCACCGACGATTCGGTCGATAAAACAAGCGCGTTATACGTCTGGCAGAGGGTGTCCGTGAGGACGCACTGCAGAAAGCCGGTACCGTCGCGCAGCGTCATGAACATTAGGCCCTTGCCCTGCCGGCGTAATCGATGTACCCAACCGTACACGCGTACGCGAACACCACGGTTGTCGCCGCCGTGCGAGATCTTAATCAATTTGGCCGCCGGCCATGACGGATCCTCCTGGATGGTGATTTTTTTCGCCTCCTCGAGGTTCTGTTCGCGATTTTTGGCCTTTTCCTCCTCTTCGCGCATCTGCTTGGCACCCTTCATGCTATCGCGCACCCAGAGTTTTTGGATTTTCTTCAGCTGCGATTTTGCGGCTACCTCGTACGGTGAGTCAGACTTCTCGTCCTTGCTGTCCACGTAGATCGTAGGGAACGGTTCCTTCCCGGCATGCTTCATCGCCTGCAGAATGGTTTTAAAGGGCTCTTCCGCGGTGCCCTTACCCGTCTCATCGTTGCCACGTTTTTCGGACGTATACAGCTCGCCTATAAATGAATAGAGAACAATTAATTGATGCGTTCGATACCCACTTCAGGGGGCCACTGCATTGCATCAGAAAATTGCAATCAGGCCACCACATTGCCGCATTGCTTTGTCTCTCCATGGCAAACTGTGCAACTAAACCTAGAACATGGGATATGCTTGCCACGTTGGAAAGAATAAGCGGTGCACACGAAGGTACTTACTTAGAGTTAAGTTCTCCATTGCAAGGCTGGATTCGGGATAACTTAACTTGTACTTCCACACAAAAATGTGTTGTGCACAGCCGAACTATTTTCTTACGAAGGAAAATAATATGTCAATAAAATGTCGTCGTGTTGTGGGGGCAGTTGCATGGCAGTTCATAAAGATGACCCGTCTAGCAATTCTGATTAACATCGGAATTATACTTTGTTCAGCCTTTGTACAACCGAGGAGGGGACTTTGAGTTTTACAATTTTTAGAAATTCATGACCGTATTGTTTTCAAAACAGAGTTAACCAGATCAACACAGAGTGAAATTAAAACTTCGATTTGACGAGTTTTCGTCAAGGTGGATGGTTTGATTAGGTCAAACTATTTATGTGTGCTATTGTTGACATACATCCGTTGAAAGGCCCGCGTTTGACTTGTATTTAAAAGTTTAATTACACAGACAAAGATTCCAATTTTACATAAATACACTCGTTAATTCACAGTCCAGTAGAATCAGTCCATAATGTGTTCAGTAGGATTGAATCAGTATTTGCATTTGCGTTGTGTGTATGGTCCTTAGCGAACAGATGACGGAATGTCGGCTGACAGCTACTCCACACCTGACAACACGCATTATTGTTATTATTGTTCACACATCCCTATCGTAGTATTTGCGTGAGCTGCAAAAAAATCGTCGAAATACAAGTAAATACAAAAAATTTGCAGTGCTGGTGCACGGAATCCCGATAATTAGATTGCTTGGCGGCGGTAGGACGTAACAGCAACGCAGAACTGCCATATTTATCGTTGTGCAACAGAAGGCATCGGCGATAGTGGTGGTACCGTGCCGAAATTTTGTATGGTGCTCTTGAAATTGTACGGGTGGTAAGGCACGACCGACTGGGTAAACCAATTGATCTTTCTTCTTCGATTTCGGTTCCTTTGGTGCAAACGCACACCATCGTTTCTTCGGAAGCTCATGATATGTATTTGTTCCCTCCGGTAGAATGTGATCGAGCGAGTTTACTAAAGCAGCGGAACACGCCCAGCCAACAACAACCAAAACAAAAGCAATATGTCTGCAGAGTCCGCAGTGTACGAGGCGCTCCAGTACGCCTGCAGCCAGGATGCACAGATGCTGAAACCGGCCGAGCAAAAGCTAGCCGAATGGGAAATTCAGCCCGGCTTTCACCTGACGCTGGTGAAGATTTTCTCCAACCAATCGCTCGATGCCAGCGTACGGTGGATGGCATCGTTGTACTTTAAAAACGGGGTGCTAAAATACTGGCGCAATAATGCACCAAAGTAAGGATGGATAAAGCCGGTAAGCAATGAATCGGTTTGGGTTAACTGTTTCTTTTTTTTTGTTTTGTTCGGCTAGTGCGATAACGCGTGAGGAGAAGCAGGAAATCAAGCAGCTGTTGTTGATCAAATTCAACGAACCGGTACAGCAGATCGCAGTCCAAATAGCCGTGCTCATAGGAAACATCAGCCGCTACGAAGGTGTGGCGGACTGGAAGGAGCTAATACCGACCATAGTGACGGCGGTGAAGAGTGAGGATATGCTCGTACAGCATCGTGGCCTGCTGGTGTTGCTACACGTCGTCAAGGTGCTATGCTCGAAACGTATCCCCCGCGACCGACAGCAGTTTCAGGCGCTTGCCGTGGAATGGTACGACTTTGTGCTCAGTCTGTGGGAAGGATTTACGCAGCTGTTTTTCACCAACATCTGCGAGCAAAACTGCAGCATCGAGGTGTGTGCGTCGAATTTGGAGAAAGCCATCTTCGCTCTACGCATACTGAAAAAGCTCACCATCCAGGGCATTACGGATCCGCTCAAGTGCGAAAGTTGCATGATGCTGATACGGGTAATGTTTCAGCGGCTGAAGGATCTGCTCGAGTGTCGTATACGCGTGAAGCGTATGCTGCGGGAAGCCGAATCCAGCGCGTCAAACGCGTCGGGCACTGTGAACAGTGAAGCAATAGAGATGATGCGCAAGCTCACGTGCAATGTGGAAAAGTTTATCGTGAAGCACATGAAGTTCCTGAATCTCTTTTACGAGACACACCCTGACGTTTTCTCACCGTTCGTTCCGGTATCGTTCGAATTTTGTTTCAACTACGTGTTTCACGAGGGCACGAATCTAATCTTCGAGGACAACGTTATCACCTTTCCCAACTTTGCCATCCAGTGCCTCTGTTTGCTAAAGGGTATCCTTTCGCAGAACACTTCCCATCTGGACGTGTTGCCGCGCGCATCCAACTACCTCGCCGGGGAAGCGAAAGGTGGGTGTTTCCGTTTGTGTGCGTGTGTGTGTGTTTTGATGTGCGTCGCGATTTCACCCCGTCGTTTGCTTCTCTTTCGCCCCCACAGAACGTGTCAACAGTGCGAAGGTGGATTTTTTTACACCCGAACGTTTAAGCTACATATTTGAGAAGATTATTATGCACTATTTTCTGCTAACGTCCGATGAGTTTGAGCAATGGGATACGGATCCGGAAGCATACACATCCGACGAGGGTGGTGACTCGTGGAAGTACAATCTTCGAGTATGTTTTTTTGGATTATCTCATTTTCTTGCGGTGCATTATACAGACAAATTCCGTACTGATGGTGAATGCTCTCTTTTGCAGTCGAGTGCCGAAGCATTTTATATGGTTCTGTTTCAAAAATTTAGTCCAACTATGGTCGAGGAGCTGCGCAAATACATCACGAAGTCACAATCGATAACGCTCACCGAGAACTCGGACATGAACGATCTGCTGATAAAGGATTCCATCTACAACGCGACTGGCTTGGCGACATTCATTCTGTTCGACGAGGTAGGCTGCAACACTATTTACACATTTGCTTCATCGGATCGTATAGGTTTGATTTTTTGTTTGTTTCGCGGCAATCTCAAATCGTGCACTTGCTTGGTTCGGCAGTTTGTGATAACGTTTTTGCCGTTTCGTTTTTAGTGAAATTATGACAGATAACACTGCTGCCTAGTTCGACAAATCGTGGAACAATTTCGTTTCATGTAGAGTTTTGAAAATGTATGTAGGCTAGTCGAAAAATGGAACATGGTGCTGATTTTAGGCGAATGCCTCGTTATGTGAAATGTCTTTCAAGCATTGACTCTGCTTCGATATTTTGCTACTTACTTTCTCTGTCAGTGCTCACAAGCAAACCGCTACCTTTTCTCTCGCAACTGTTGAATTTGCTTGTAAGCTCTAAATTTGCTTGTAAGGATGCAGGAGAGAGCGAGATGGACCGATAGCACGAGGTCACGATCAGCAAGACCAAAGCGAAGCATCCACTGATCACCGCCTACTAAATGCGATGGACGTGTGCTGTTATTTACCTTTGATAAATAAGTCCGCCATGTGTACCCGGTTTAGGGTACGTTTGCTGACCCGCTCGGTGTGTCGTTGGCTCAATACACCCATACGCAGGCGGCATGTTCTGGGGCTGTTTGTTCGAATTCAGGTTATCCACTAGAGTATGGGATCGTTTATTCGTGTTCGACTTGACACGATGGTGAAGATGATGACCGCTAGATTTCGGTCGAACGTTGCGTTCCGAATTAGTTAACGCCGCAATCCGGTAAAGCTCGGTTCGTTTGGGAGTTCTTTCTGCAGTGTGCGTTTTGAGGTGAAGGTGATTCGTGCTGCTATCGGCAAGCCTTAATATTTTTGTGAAAGTGTTCGAGTTGAAATGTACAAATTTAAGCGACGCGTTCGGTTGATGGCGTACATTAGCAAAGGCTAGGTATGGAGCGATGGGAAAGAGAGCCACGCCGCGTTTCCCAACTACAACCAAGGAAGTAACACGGGCTTTGAAATGCTATAATCGATATTTTTCGCTTATTTATTATTTTAGATCAACTTCGACGAATGGTTCACCCAGCAGCTGCTGGGAGAGCTGAAGTTTAAATCGCACAACTTCCGAATAATCCGGAAGCGCATTATTTGGCTTGTCGGGCAATGGACTTGCGTTAGGTTCTCGAAAGCGTTGCGACCACAAGTGTACCAGGCCTGCCTGGAGTTGCTGCAACCGTCGGAGGATTTGGCCGTCCGTTTGACCGCTTCAAAGTACGCACCCGCGGCACGCCAGCTAGCAGCATAGCTGCCTCCGTTCAACCGCACCGTGTTCATTGGTTCCATTTCTTCACCATTTTGCCACAGAACGCTGCGCAGCATCATGGACGACTTTGAGTTTGTGGCGGAACAGTTTGTGGAGTTTCTCGAACCGGCGATTGCGTTGCTGTTCGGGCTGCTGAAGGAAGCGGTCGAGTGCGAAACGAAGATGACCGTGCTGCATGTGATGTCCTTCATCATCGAGAAGATGTCCCTGTCCGTGCGGATCGATGTGCAGAGTCTAGTCCAATATTTACCGCTACTGTGGGAGGAAAGCCGTGAGCATAATATGCTGCGCTGTGCAATTATTTCGACATTGGTATGTGAATTTGAGTGCCCTTTTCATGCTAGATAGACATGCATACTAATCGATCTTTCTTTTTTTTTGTGTTGTATGTGTGTGCGTGTGTTTATTCTGCAGTTGCAAATAATAAAAGCCTTGTACGAGATCCCTTCGTCGGAACCGATAGTTGCATTTATCTATCAGATCATCGAGATGAGTACGAACGTGAACGACCCCTCGCACGTGTATCTGCTCGACGAAGGGCTGGAGCTGTGGGTGGTAGTGATACATTACACTCGCACGATGAACCAGGAGTTGCTTAATCTGTGTGAAAATTTGGTACCTCTAATACGTAAGTCCAATCATATTCCTTAGTGTGTGGTAGTGTGCGCGTGAATTGTACGATATGCTATCGTTCCCACTTTCTTTCCCTCTTCTTCCCCAGAACAATCATCTAGCAATATGCATATGTGTTTGGCAATCGTCCAGGCATACGTTTTCCTTGGTGCGCAAGTGTTTCTTCCACGATACGGTCAGGACATTGTAAAGACGTGCCAATACCTGCTGACGGACTTGCGCGCGGAAGGTGTGGCACTAATCAACCGTTTCTTCCTCACCCTGCTGCAAACTGTTCCAAAGTTTGCCATCGATTTGCTTCGACCGTATCTGGTAGAAGTGTTTCGGTACGTTTCCTTCCCTGCCTCGGCCCAGTGCCGCTGTGTCTCGTCCATTCGTTTAACTGTCACTTATTGTTCTTTGACATTGTTCATTACTTCGTCCCATACGTTGTGTGTAGATCGTACTACCAGCAAACGAACTTCCCACAAGTGTTGCAGATCTACCTGCAGATCATATCGCGCGTGTTGATCAACGATCAGGTAACGTTCAGTGTCGTGCTTGCCGAGACTGGGGCACAAGATGCGCTGGAGAAAATATTGACCGCCTGGCTCGAGGATATGCGACGCGTGACGGCGCTCGAGGAGCGTAAGCTGCTCGCGTTGGCGTTGAGCAGCTTGCTGACCGTTTCGAACGATGTGATTTTCAACAACTTCCCCGGAATCATGACGAACATCACCGAAACGCTGAACGACGTGATGGACGTGTACTCTCAGGACACGAAGGTGGAGTAAGTAGCGCGAACGGCATTGTGCGTAGCGTGAAAATGCAATAACATCCATATCGTTCCAGCTCGCTAGTCATCGTCGATGAAAACAAGGAAGACATTGGAATGACATTGTTGGGCTACGGGTTCATCGATTCGGATATGGTGCAGGAAGAAACGCCTCACTTTAGTCGCTGCCGAGCGTTTTGCTTGCACGATCCAACGCATGTAATTGTGCTGAAAGATTATCTACAGAATCAGGTAGCATTTCGAACGAAAAGAGCGACAGCAAATTATCCAGCTTAGCTTACTATCGTATCGTATTTTTTGTTTTTTCGTCTAGCTTGTCGTGCTGAAGAACGCAGTTGGCGGTGAACGTTACCAGACGCTGATGTCATCCGTCGATCTGCAAATTCTCAAAGAGTTGAGCAGTTTTATTGTGCTCGGAATCGATCTACCAACCGAGATAGACAATGGTGCATAGCGCGCCAGAAAAGCGAGCGAATTAGCCGGTACTACGTGCCGATCCACCAGCACACCATACCCCTCGCTTCGCCGTTATTATCCCCTTTGTGTATGCTTCCGTTGTGTATGTGTTTGACGAATGCGTAGAGTGGTAATATTTTCGCTGCTTTCTCTTAGACCTTTTCTGCCTCGAACTGCTTTGCTGCCTGTCATCAAATGTTGTTTCGGTGCGCCTTTTGTGAAGCGAATGGTTGTTTGTAGATATTTTTTACTGGAATATTATTGAACTGACTTCTTCACCCTTTTACCGGACTGTTTGTGTTAAATACTGAACTATTTAATAAATTACACGTCCCCAATCCCCGATGTCCTGCGTCCTGAGCTTGTGGCATTTAAATATTTGAAACGATTTAAATGTTTTCTTTTCTCACAATCTTGGATCGGCTTTCTCAAAAAGGGTCATCTTTTAGGTATGTAATATCACTGATACTGTAGCAAGAGAATAAAGATATCACAAAAAGTGGTTAAAACATCGAAACATTTTTGTTTTATTTCCTTGCGGGTTTTGTAATGAGAATTAAATCATTACAACATAATATTATTCATATGAAAAGTAAAAAAGTATGTTTATTTAAATTTACAATGAAAAACAATGAAGTAACACGTGGCTTTCACAACGATTCCTCTTATTCTCTCGTCGATATCCCCTCCCCCCTTGCGCCATTGCACCGTTTTCTCATAGCAATACTGTGGGCCAGTGACCCAATGCCCGTGTCCTTTTTTGCCGGGAATGTTGACAAACGGAAGCACGTGCTCCTGCGATTGTTTTGTAAACAAACGCATGCGCCTCGTGCTGTTCGTGAGCATCGTGAAACCTTTCCCTCTCGGAGACGCGGTTTACGCTCTCATGGCATGATTGTGGCTTATCGATTTTTCATCCACTCTCCTAAGCTGTATGAAGGCATTTGCGGGAGTGTTCGTTGGATGCTGGATTTTTCGTTGCAGCATCCACCGTTCCTTGTGCGAACATCGTCGATGGGCGTGCTAGGACCTTCGACACGACGTTAGCCTACCGTGATGGGAAATTTATCGTAAAACGCGATTCAGTTAGCTTTGGGTGCAGTGAAAAGAGAGACGGAGTCACATAATGAAGATATCCACGGGATTGTGTATCAAGATGCTGAATGCAAAAGTGATTCTTCTTTGTCTGGTTGCCTCGAGCTCGGCACAGGGTAGGCCAAGCGTGATGCCGTTGGGCGTGTGTGAAAAGTGCAGCAAATTTTAATAATCGTACTGCATGTGCTTTTTCGTTTTCTCTAGCATCGGTGGCTCATATAGAAGCGAACCCGGACGCCAAGCGCCTGTACGATGACCTGCTGAGCAACTACAACCGCCTGATCCGGCCAGTGGTGAACAACACCGAAACACTGACCGTTTGGCTGGGGCTCAAGCTGTCCCAGCTAATAGAGGTGAGCCTGCGAAATCAGGTAATGACTACGAATCTGTGGGTGAAGCAGAAGTGGTTCGACTACAAACTCAAGTGGGACCCGGAAGAGTATGGCGGCGTGGAGATGCTGTACGTACCATCGGAGCAGATTTGGCTGCCGGACATTGTGCTGTACAACAACTGGGACGGCAACTACGAGGTGACGCTTATGACGAAGGCAACGTTGAAGTACACCGGGGAGGTGTTTTGGGAGCCACCAGCCATCTACAAGTCGTCCTGCGAGATGAACGTAGAGTACTTTCCGTACGATGAGCAGACTTGCCTCATGAAATTTGGCTCGTGGACGTACAACGGTGCACAGGTTGAGCTACGTCATCTAGATCAGGTAGGGTAGCAGAGAGATTACACAAGCCGCAGCAGATGTGAAGTGTACAGTACGTTTGAATTGCATTTATTTCAGATCCCCGGCAGTAATCTGGTGCAGATTGGGATTGATTTGAGCGAGTTTTACCTTTCCGTCGAGTGGGATATTTTGGAAGTTCCAGCTAGTCGAAATGAGGAATACTATCCATGCTGTCCGGAGCCATTTTCAGGTGCGATTTTGAAGGCTAATCAGACTGACTCCAGGCCCACACCGTTTCATCTGTTGACACTTTTTATTGCTTCTGCTTTTTACCAACTAGACATCACGTTCAAGCTCACCATGAGAAGGAAAACGCTTTTCTACACAGTCAACCTGATCATTCCGTGCGTAGGCATCACGTTCCTGACAGTACTGGTGTTCTATCTGCCAAGTGATTCTGGCGAGAAGGTATGCACGGTTGTTTTCCATCGCTTCCGTTTTTGTATGCATCCTGTGGATTGTACGTACGAAAGTACTCGACCGAAGGATTGTTGAGTGAAGAGCGTTGGCGAGAATCTAAAACAAAAATGAGCCACAGGAAGGATAAGTGAAAGAAAAAAGATGTCTTTCTCACCTTTCCCTTTCTTTGTTATCTTTCCATCTTTCATATCTTCAACAACGATAGGTCACGCTTTGCATCTCGATACTGGTGTCATTGACTGTGTTCTTTTTGCTGCTGGCCGAAATCATCCCGCCAACATCGTTGGCCGTACCTCTGCTGGGCAAATATCTGCTCTTCACGATGATCCTTGTGTCGTTATCGGTTTGGACGACAGTTTGCGTGCTCAATGTTTGGTACAGGTAAGTAGAAATTATTGCGGGCAATGGGTTGCTGTGAATGTGCTGGATAAAATGTTACAGACATGGCCATATGCAGAGGGAAGAGGGAAGTGCCGTTGTAAATTAAAGCGGTATTATTATAGTTTAGCACAAATCATCGATAAGTCTATTAAACTCACTTGCAACGAAAGCAACTTTCAGTGAAACGCTCACGGAAATGAGCTTTGAAACTTTTAGTTATTGTCACTTCCTCAATTCAGTCAATTTAGGGCAATTCCTTTGATTTTGACAAAATTTAATAAACCATTCCAGTGATAGTTGTTTTCGTTTAAAATGAGTTTTACACACGGTTTTTACTACCAAATATTTGCACCTGGTTGTTAACATCACCATCGAATGAGTCTACGTTAACTGAGTTTGAGTACCTTTTGGGACTATATTCTGTAGGTCAAAATAGTTGAGATTGTGGATGGCATTACTGCTGCTAATAGGGTTGCAAATAGCGTAAAATGAATAGTCAACGTACTAGCAAAGCAAGGACTTCTGATAGCTCTTTGGTAGTTGTGTACACCAATAGCTAGATAAAAAGTCACATCACGGGACTATGGTTGGGACTTTAATTTTCTATTGGATCAACCTATCACAATGGGTTTTACTGGAACTAAGCAGAACCGTCACAGTTCTTATACTTAAATACGCCTTTGAGACATAAATCTCACTTAAAAGTTAAAGTTATAACTTTTTCAGTCACGTTCATAGGCAAGATGGTGTTGGGCAAGGCAAAGGCGAAACGGGAGCTATTTTCATGTATGAAGTTATGATTTCCGAATAATGTTTTCATTAGTGCCATGGGAAATAAACGGTATTGGTATATTTACTATTATCTTTACGGCTCTTTCGTGTACAGACATTACTTTGAACAGAATCGTTTGCAAAAGCCCTTTTTCATTTTCCTGGTTCTGTAACTACCAGGACGGCTCTCTCTAAAATAGTTTGCTTTTAATGTCTCAAATACGATGTTCTTTTTGATCGCACGAATGAGACATCGACTGCTTTTAGAAAACCATCGGAATCGATCGATCTAACTCACATACACGCTCGAATACTACTAGCAATATGATAAAACATTCAGGGAAATTGATTCTGGTCATAAAACAGCTAGCAAGTTCACCAAATGGTTCACCAACTTGTGAGGTTTTATGTTTAAAAATATGCTACGAATAGTCGCTCTAGAGTTAAATATATCCTGGGTTAAATGTGTAACGTTTTGAGATAGTCTAAGCTATTCGAACGTTGAACAATCGGTTACTGTGTTATAATTGTGTTCCTTGATTGGGTCCTTGATGTTGTTTTTACGCTACTCCCATTGACTCCGAAAACACGTTAATAAATTTACAGCGTTTCGAATCATACCATAAAATCATTTCAATAAGCGAAGAGAATGTTATCGATTGCAAAGTTCTCCATTATGCTTGCATGATTCCCTTATATGATTGCAAAATTCTCTGAAGCAGCTGAGACCTTCTCTCCACCGATTGAAATGTTTCCTTATATGGTTCAAACCCCTGTATGTTTGCTACATTTTCTTAACCGATTTAAACATTCTCTTTACTGGTTGAAATGATCCCTTATATGATTCGTGACCTTGTATTTAGGATTTCATGTTTCGCTACGGTTTTGTCACAGTTATTCTTGTCAGATTTAGAGATATATATAGTTAATAGGTCGTGTATATCGTTATATCTCAAGAGAATAACGTTCACCAAACCATTTCACAATCAAAACCAGATTTTGTGCCTTGTGAAACACAACATCAAAAATACAGGGTTTGTGCTAAATACTACAGATATTTGGGAAAGCGATATAATTTTGTTGTTCGCTAAATGGCATTGATGCTGACAAAGAGTATCTGTATTATTATAACGAATAAAAAGATATGTTGATTGTGTAAGAGATCAATTATGAACAAGGGAGATCCCATGATCGGTGAGTCAAAACGCCACACTTAAAGCGGACAACCGAGTAAGTAGGCGCTCTGTTGTAGTTTTTTTTTTAAGAAATTATGATATCCCATCTGAACCACCTCCCCACAGCGAGGAGTTCGTTTACCATTCCTGGGAGGCAAGAGGGGCAAATCAGTCTAGTATGCTAGTAATACAATAGGCGCCGCGAGGTTGATCGTTACATGAATAAGAGGACAAGAGAAATACAATTTTTCAATTGCAGTGTTTTCTGAACTATTTAAACTAAGCGGAACCCTGAAATTTTCTAAACATTGTACTAATCGTTAAATTTCCCAACCTTTCAAAAATTCATTAAAGCACTTGGCTGGATCTTTCAGATCGGATTCGTGCAAAGCGATACAATTATTTCAATCCAATCTTCACTTTCTAAAAGAATAAAAATCGCATTGAAAACGTTGTATGAGTTAAGTAAAAATAAGTTAACTATTGGAAAAAGTTGGAAGTTCAACTATACCATCATCTATTTTGACTGAAACAAATATTCGGATGGATGAAAAACGCTGACACATTTTTAACTTTTTTGTTATGTAAAAAAACTTTTCGTTTAATTTTTGGACACAAAGAATGTAGTTATTTTCTTTATTAATGAAAACTTCTCATATTGATTAATGAGAAAAACGGAAAAGGAGTTCTTGTGGTTCGAAACACTAACCTAAAGCTAATTTGTTCCATACAACGGACATTGAGAAGATTGACATTGAGTGTTGATTTTAGAGTTATTTTAGTGGTATCATGAACGGTTTATAGCCTAAATCGTTTTTTTAATCAAATCCATTTTAGGATTTACACAAAACTCTAATTTATCAGTTAAATGGCAATATCAATCTACTTTTGTGTCTTTCAACGCTCTCTATTTTTAAAATATTCGTTTCCCTTAAGTATATAAAATTACCTTACACGAAAGTACAAACCGAGTTTGTACATGATGAATATATTTACGTCCATATAACAGATACATATTTGTGATTAGCGGTGAGACTTGCTGGAGAATCCACAAGTATGATACTTCGTCCATTCGGGCATAATTCAACCAATCAGTCGCTTCCATCCTATGCTCCCTCATCAGTTGTGTGTGGGAGAGTAGATTACATTTTTGGTAAACGTTCTAGGACCATTTCGTACGAGATTTTCTTTCTCGTTTTGTTTCGGTTCAATCGCAAAAAATACTCCCAGAGCCATAAGAACATCGTAATCAAGGCTGATATTCTTTCTTACAGTCTTTTGTCAGTGTTAATAATGCTTTTAAACGCAAAAATTGTATGATTGTACAATGTAGGGACAAAACTTGTAAGTGAATGCAAAACCACACGAAAATCAAAAGAAACCGAAATGTAACATCTGTTTTGACGGAAAATAACCGGTCTGTACTAAGTACCAAGAACCATTCCTTCGCCGTAATTTAATAATTTTAAGAGAATTTAATAATAATTTACTAAACCCGTGCGAACCAACAAAGATGAAACGTTTTAGTGTTGGTGAAGCATTTTTTGCTGTATAAAAAGTATTCTTCTTTTTCGTCTGCTTTGTCGAAATGAACTACGCCATCTTGGCTGCCGTTGTAACGACTTATTAGATTATTGTAAACCACGCCCTCTCGCTCTAGATGGGTTCGAAGTATCAGTCCTGTCGTGTGAAAGATCGGCGTCATTACCACTGCACCTTCATCATTGAATTACAGGAAGGGTCTAATAATTAAAGCAACAATTATGATAAGCTAATCTCGAACTGTTGTAACAATTGGTTGATTTCTCATAGGTGTTACATGCACCAGGAACTTTTAACTTTTTTTTTGTAAATAACGTATGTTCTTCTAGAGTTAGATTTATTTGACTGTTGTCGTAGGATTATAGCCTTTATCTAGACCAAGGTCGCTCCTGCCGCTGTTACTGGCTTACTAGACTAATTTTACCACCATAGCTGGTCAATCACACCTCGCTAGGGGGAGACGGACCAGATGGCATAGTCGTGTGAACGACCAGTGTTACTAGCACTAACCCATTGTGCAGTACCTCATGCGTTTCTTTAAACTACAAGATCAGTCTGGTAAAGTTTACATGGAAAGTTGAGGAGAATTAATTTTAAAGTTAATTAATTTCGCTGTTCTCTCCTTGTACCGACTTGCTAAAATGTTCTTTATTACAATGGTTCTAATTTCATGGCATGTTAGATGGATTGTGGTGAACCTCAGTTATAGTTCGTAGCGTGTTGCGGCGTTATTTCATCAATTCTTAATAGAAATCCTTGCGTAGCTTGGTTCATACTTTTTGTCGACAGTACAATTTGTTGTGAACATTGTTTTTTTATAAAATATATATTATACTGTGTTACACTTTACAAATGTGTTGGAAATAAGCTATCGTACGAACGATGAACTAAAAGATGATAGTAGTTAAAATGAGCGGCTTCGAAAAATGTGGTAACAAATCATAAACCTGTCGGTCATTCACAGTCCATTTTTTTTCGATCATAACAATACTTATAAACTCCGACCACGACACGGTGTGGTGATATTCCCTCATGGGAAAACGGTAAATAATTTAACGTGCGCCGATTTCGAGAGGTGTAATTATATGCGTCGGAGCAAACGAGCACATGGGTGTGTAATTTACAGCATCATCTTTCCGGGTC
>JXXA01009148.1:0-41123 GCA_000956255.1 Anopheles punctulatus | reverse complement strand
TGTATGTGTGTGCAAGATTGTATGCTCCCGAAATTGAACCACACACTCATTTGCTAGTGTGAGCGTGCGGGTTTTGGTGTGGGAAACATATTTCTATATTTTCTCACAATATGGCTCCTCGAACCTCACGCCATCCTTCACGCCTACCTTTATCCTAACCGCATCCGACACAACGGGATGCAACACAAACACACGCTGTTCACATCTTGAGCACCCTCACACCTAGCCCGCTCGTAAAGAGCTTTGATTCCGTTCATCGCGGGCTGCACTTTGAAGTCACAAATCCCTGACACCTAGCAGCGCTGCGATGGTGCTGACTAGCCGGGCAGCCCGGGCAGCACTCGGGCACTTAAAATTATTTATTGTTATTGTTAGCTCCGGCTTTCCCCGGGGTTCGGTTTCTTCGCTCACGGCTTACACCGGTCACCCACTCGCAAAAAAAAAACTAAAACTAAAACTAAAACAAATCAACCAACAAAACAAAAGCAGATCACCGTGGCTGCCGCCACCGCGGAAGGGATAACATCAAATAAACCCACGAAACCCGGAACCGGTGGCACCATAATGCATAAATCAGCCGAATGTGTGCCGCACTTGGGCGTCCAGCAACTCGCAAAAATGTGCACCAGCAAACAGGGTGAGTATTTGCGCACACCAAGCCAGACAAAATGGACCAACCGTGGCGCAAGGATACGAGGGGACTCAAAACACACTCCCACACCTGTCTGCCGTTGGGCCGGCGGGGAGGTTTGCAGCGAAATTTCCGGCGGGATCTTCATTCAAAAGTGCATATAATCTTTTTTACGTTTGTGTGATTTTATCTTATTTTTTTTGTTTTACGTTACCAGCAATCTTTTCCGTCTGCGGTAATGAATCAGCGAAAAAGCACTGGCTTTCGGGTGTGAGCACATGATGAAAGAAGGCTTAAAACATTACATGCTTGCCTTCCGCTCGAGTGTGCGTGTGCGTGTGACGAAGAACGCTTCCCGCAACCAGACACGGGCGTTAAAACCATCGCAAAAAGGTAGTAGGTCCGCTTGAACGATGGCAAATATTATAATTTTTGGGAAAGCTGAGCAATTTTGGGGTGATTTTTGAAGTCTTTCAGCCCAAAAGAATGCAATACGATGTATTTTTAAATATTTATATAAAATTTCGGGTTTTGCCTAATTTCAGGAGACTATCTGCGAATCGTCTGCCCCCTAAAATCTGGCTCCTAAAAGTATGCAACTTTCTTTAAAATTTTGATGTGATCGCTTATGAGTTCGTTTCAAATGGTTAATAGATCACAAGAAAATGCTGTTGGTTAAAATTATATTAAATTGCTGCTCAGAAAAAAAGTTGAAAAAGCGAAAATATTCAAATTATAATTAATAATTTTTAAAATTATTTTCCATTTTCCTAGGAAAATCCAATAGCACTTTCTAAAACACCTACCTTGTTCACTTGCCTCACCGTCTGCGGCACTCGTCACCTCATTCGCAACGTGTTGAACCTAGCAACTGTGATCCCCACCTCCCCGGCTAGTTTTGACCAGGCGTGTCGGCGAGATAAATGGTCGTAGATGGGCAATTTCCACCGGAGGTGGTAAACCATCCGGCACCTTAACTTAAAAAAGGAAAAAAAACGGAAATGGCTAGTGCAGTGCTTAGAGCCTTAGTCTTGGAGCCTAATAGATTGTCGCCGATCGAGTTGAGGAAGGTTGTTGCTGTTTGCCGCGGGTGAGTTTTGGGCTCGCTTGGGGGTGAATTTTTGGAACCCAACCGGTCGGCTCGGGTCGATTGTGGCTTTCTGCGGGCTCAACTTCTCGACACCAACCCGACGACAAGCAACCAACCCCGGCAGGGCAGGGCTGGAAGTGGGGAAGAGAATAAAGCTAGCTGCCACAAAAGTAGGTGTAGGCGTAGGTTTATTTAGCTTTCACTCTCACCTCTCGCTGCTCCCGACGAGCTCGCTTTCCAGTCATTTAGCTCGAAAGCTCCCCGGTCAGCCTATCAACAACAAGCGAACTGGTTTCGGCGCCCGGCGGGATATCAACACAACTGCCCCAAACCCGTTTTCTTTTGTTTTCCGAGCCCGATTTGCTTTCCGGATGGTACACGCCCGGACATGCCTTCTGCCGGCTGGTGTTTGCGTTTTATTTGCGAATCTTAATGCCCACTCGAGGAGCGTGTGGATGTATGTGTCTGTTTATGGTTGTATAACTTTTGGCTTAGCCGTTGCATAAATACTCAGCGCGGTTGCCGAAGTGCCTTTCGGGGCGAAAGCAGCGTTCCGCACTATCGGGTGTGAGTTGCTTTTGTTTCCCCTCGAGAAGTGGGCAGAATTTTCCAAGTTTTTGAACATTCTCCAAAGCCTGTCGGCAACCAATTAAATGTGTTTTTATTTTTCAACATAAACGTCTAAAGTTTAGTAAAATTATTTCAGCGTAAGCTGCAACTTCAAGGGTGGATGGCATATGGGCAGGCGGAACAACGAAATCAATTATTTAATTCCGAACCGTTTGAAACGATATTGTTGGAAATTATAATTAATTTATTTCCTCGATAAACGCCCACTCAACCATGCGATATTTTAAAATCGGAAATAAAATTCTTTTGCAGAGCACTTTAAAGACATTAAAATGAATATTTGCTGCTTAAATAATTACCATTTGAACCGATATATTGTTGTTAATTGTGAATAATTGTTTGACTGCATAAAACATCGTTCAACCATGCAAATCTGTTAAATAATAATTATAATTCACCTTAACATTCACAACACAGCATAAAAACCACAAACTGATGCTTAAATATGCCTATCTTTAGCTCAATTGGCTTAGCCGCTTTACTTTTTCAACGCAAACTGATTCATCTTTCCGAGTAATAATATGTTCGTATTTTGGTTTCGCTCGATTTTTATTTCCAGCATGGTAGCCGTGCATGGCAACCAATTTAACGACGCAACAAAATGGAACCGATAGAGGGATATGTATTTCGTTTTTTTGTTTTTCTTGAATAAAAAACGCGTCTTCCGAAAAAAGGTACAAAAGGAATGACTCGTGCACTCGTTTTTTTTTCGTCCCCTGAACGCGTCGATTGAAGCCGAACGAACGAGTGCAGGGATTCAATTTGCTTCCCGGAAAAATAATGACTGGATAAAACTATCCCGCGTGATCGAAAAATCCGGTTTGATGGACATGTGTAAAATGTTTTGTTCGTGCCTTATTATTATTATTTTTGTTTTAACGCATTGCATAAGCCACTGATCGACGGATCGATCTCTCGTGGTAATTTTTTTTTCTGTGCCACCCGAAAACTCCTCGTTTTCCTCCGTTCGCCGTTCAATTTGTTGATGCGCTGAAAAATGAAACGAAATGATGATAATGGTGCCCGAAAATGCGTGAAAAATGAAGATAAGTGGGACACACTCACAGCAGCGGCGAGGGAAGGTCGAAAAATAAACCACCCGGGTGCGTTACAGTGGTTTGTGGAATGAAAAAGGAACCAGACCGGTGACGTGTATGTGTGCGCAATTTTCTTCCGTTTCAAATGTCATTTATAACAAAAAAAAAAAAAACAGGAACCACAGAGATCGGTCTCGGGGAATCCCGCATGCCTTGCTGATTTTGTTGTGGTGCTCATTTTTATTCCCTCCTTTTGAAACATTCGGACCCAAGTGGTTCCTCTTCCCTCCCACTAGAAAAAAACAGCCCAGTGGCCACCGTTTCCCATTATTTTTATTATTACTCTCATTACTTTTCTTCCACTTCCACGAGATGATGATGATGATCCATCCGAGTTCCGCAGCGGGGTGGGTGTTCCACGCCCTTCAACGTCTCTAGACGATCGTTTCAGTAAGATATCGAAGCGAACAAAAAAAACCCTCACATTTTTTCCCTTTTTCTTCCTTTCTCTTTCTTTTTCTCTTCCTCTTGCCCACCTCGTGGTTGGTACAAAAAATGAAGAAATCAAGAAAAACACACACACATTTACGAGAAAAAAAGGTCAAAGTAATTTAAATAAATGCTCGTCAAGATGCTTCAAATTCGCTCCGCTTCTGCACCGCTCTTGTTGGCTTGTTTATTTCGATTTTTCTGTGAATTTGTTTCTTCTTCCTCGTCTTCTTCTTCCAGTACACGTACCTCCCATTCGGTATACGTTCGACCTCCAGCAATCGGGCGCATTTGTTGTCCGGTTTGCTGGACATTTTGTTTCGTTTTCCCGGGCTTCGCTTTCGGCTTCTTCGCGTTTCGTTATCGCCCCGGTTCTAAACGGTTCCAGCGACCGGTGTTTAATTTTCCGGCCCATTGCGGTGCGACAAGGGGGCGGAGAGGCGTCCCACCATTTCAGCACCTCATCAATGTCATCTTATCGCATCTTTCTTATCTGCTGGACGCCTAATTCGCTCGTCATCCTTTTTTTAATGCATCTCCCAAGTTGGTTGTTGCTGAAATGTGTTAGCGCTTTTTTTTTGTTTTTCCTCAAAGTCCTCTAGGGCTTTTCTGTTTGCGAAATGGCTGGTCACACAGAATCGACTGGTGTGTTTAAATTTAACGCTTTTCTTGAAATAAATAAGTACTTGCGGATTCCACCGGTGGAAGAGAAATCCTGAACAACAGCAGATATATATTTATGGCCTTGCCCAAAAGTGCCTAATTTATTAATTAATTTTTTAATGAATCACCTGAAAGGTATGCAATGAATTAAGTCTCTTTCAATTTGCAGCCTGATGGTATGCATTCTGTTGTAACCAAGTACTGCAATTTTTTTTCATTCCTTTTTTATTATTTTTAGTATTTTAATTTTAAAACCCCTAGCCAAAGAATCATTCCCAGAGTTTTTCCCAGCAGAGTCATTGTTAACATGTTGTTGAAGATAATTCCTACCAACAAGTATGTGCCTTACTTATTCGATAAGAAAACTATGCTTGGCTCGCTTTAAAGGTATGCTTTGTGCTTAGCACTAGGATAATACTTGACGTTTCAGCCTAAAGGTATGTAAGGCTTTGATTTATTTACATAATGTGTCAAAATTCGATTTAACTCGTAGACCTAATAATTGAAGTTGATTATTTTTTTACGCATGATTTTATCAAACAGAAATGATTGAAAACAGTTGGGGAAAATAAATAAACCATTTAATTTACTCCCACCCGTTTGTTTGTACAGATTCGTCAAACAAGTTATCGTTATAACGTTCTTCGAAGCGAGCATTCAGTAGAGTGCTTCAGTGGAAAAGCAATTATTGTATTATTAGAATCTTAATGCAGGCCGTTGCTGGAAACAGAGCATTCAATTTGATGTTCAAATTTGAGCCACCCTTCCCACTCCCTTTTCGCACCCAACCTGATGAGCCCTTCGACCACGTACACACACAAACACACACGTGCTTCCGTCATCATAATCAAGCTCGACGACAAATGCGCATCAGCCACAGATGAGACCCATTTCGGTGGAATGAAGCGATACAGAGCGAACGATACCGGGGCGTCCATCCCCAAAGGGACCGGACCGATTGACCGCGCGCAATTCGAACCAGCAAACCGTATGCCGGCGACAAATGATGATGATGATGATGATGTTTCGCGGCTTCGCCACCCGAAACCGACGGCCGAGGTGGCATGCCGTGTGATGATAATTATGATGTGATGTCGCTGCTGCTGCCAACGACGCCTCCGATCTCGCTGGTGATGGTGATGAGGAAAAGCACACACACGCACGTGGGCTAAACGATGCGAAAGAAGGATAGATAAAATGGTGGCAGAGGCAGACGAATAAAAAGTGCCACCAAATGGCGTGGGAAGGAAGCGAACGTCTTAAAGTGCGGAAAAGAAGAGCAGCGCGACAACACACTCACGCAAAACAACAACAATGAAAAAGCTCAATTTTGCCGGAGCAAAAAAAAAACGAAAAAAAAATCCCCGGCCCCACGTGGAGCACATTTCACTAAGAGGACACTTTTGGCTGCCCGGTTTCGCCCGCGTCATGGTGCCATGGTTCGCGTTGCCATTTGTTTTCTGAGGGTTTTTTTTTCGAACGAAAGATCAACGATGTGTCGTCGTACTGCTTGCGGGAGCCCGCGGGCGTAAGCTTCGAGGGTTTTGGGTTTTGCCTTCCGGGGTCTTACGGTTAGCCTCAACAGCGGGAAAACACACACACACACCCATCCGTGCACGGTTCAATTTATGTCCATTATCATTGCGAACCTCCCAGGGTGGCGCGAGGCGAGAACGGTTTTCGTAGTTTTCGCTTAATAGTTTCGTTTCGCCGGGCATCATCAAGACGTCAGACGATCGTATCCATCATATGGCTGCTTTTACGGCAAGCTGACACGTCGCAGCGAAACAATAACGAGAGCTGATGGGAAGGCGAGGGTTGGTGGTGGGAATGTGGAGGAGAGGGTGTGACCTGCAGATGAGTTTTACCGCGGTAAGAACAGTAAACGGACTCACATGCGGGGCTGCTCTGAACTTGAATCCCGTCCTACGGGCTTGACGCAATCAAAATGTCGCAGTTTTCCTTCATTGGAACGTCTTTATGTGTGTTTTTTGCCAAAGAAATTCGTTTGATACTTGTTCATTAATTTCGCAAAAACAAAAAAATAAGGGAATTGTTTTTTGCTGCATGCATGAAAAATAGAAAAATGTTCATACATATGCAGTGCAATGACCATCGTTCCTACCGAACACATTTTCGAAACCTTCTTGGCGAAAATGACATAAAATAAATTCTCTTTTACTCTATTTTACGAGCAGATTTGTGTCCTGACTAAATTTGACCCTAAATGTATGCAATGCATTTTTTTTCGTTCCACGAACTTTACGTTTCATCCTAAATGAAATAAAAAATATCAAAAAAATTAATACAATTTACGACATTAATTCCAACCAACCCTACTTCTTAATCTGCTTGTAGATGCATTTTTTTTCATTTTTATAGCATCGTTTGTCCCTCAAGACGTTCATTAGCAAGCAATTATAATGCTGAAGGATCGATAAATAAGTATCCGGAACTGGTTGCATGTTAATAAGCGCCTTTAAGTATACATCGTTTTGCTTCTACTAACACTTTTACAACGAATTATAGATTGCGCTCGCCGGAGTCGTGACGCCAAACGATCGCTTCCACGAGTGGTTTAATCGTCTTCGCTGAACCCGAACTCTGCGATAAAATATGCTTCATCCGCGTACCGTCGAGCGGGAAGCGATAGTGTACCTAATGATGAATAATCCTTGCCGGGTTCCAGCGATTATGAATGGCTGATCAGTGGGCCGCGCTGCATCGTCAGTGCGTTCGCAGATTAGCTTTGCCGTCGCCGTTGGCCAAGTGGCGGAAAAACGCCACCGTGCTGGGATAAACTTCTCCAAGAAAATTCACTTGCAGTCGTCAACCGACCAAAGTGAAGGGTTATTTTCATAATTATGTTGCTGCAACGTTAATCAGTTTCTCCAAAAACTTTCCCGCCCACCGTCACCGACGGTGCACAAGCTTGGAGGTTTTTTTTGTCGTTCATACCAAAAGGTAAGCTAGGGGGAAAAGGGAAGGAGACACATCTCGATGGCTAATGTCCCGTGCGAAAACGTTATTCCACCCTCCTTGCCAGAAAAAAAAGCGGCACAAAGTAGAAACATTATCGCTGCGGGTCGCATTTTGTTCCGCGTGTTTCCGAGAGGATGAAGGGACGTGAAAGTTTTGCGCCGCTGAATGCGAGCAAGTTTTCCACGTAGACGTCGACGGGGACGTTCGTACCAACCTGTCTCGTCGGTGCGGGTGGAAGCCGTTTGATCCACTAATTTTAATTGCTACCGTTAAATTCTTGCGCCGTCAGCAGCAGGCTGAGCAGTAAGATGTAATGGATTTAACGGGTTTGAATTGCAGCAATCAGTACTGGCAGTGGGAAAAGGGATGTTGGGAAGACGGTTTCACAGGATTCGACACCGGAAAAATGTTCCTTTCTACAGATTCATTCTATGACTTTGTTGATCATCTTACTAGATTTAAGGAACATTTGGAGCAAATTTGTTGGAACTGAATTAAGAAATCAAGGGAATAATTGTCCAATCTCTCCAAAGAGAAAATACATTTATTAATTTGGTATAATCAAATCATTCTTTGTCTTCCTTTCGGTGTCTCGACTAAAAATTATTTTTTATTACATACATGCAGGCGTATCTTCGATCGAAACAAAAAAAAACGCTAGCGCTGGTGTGTTAGTTTAAAATTTGTTTTTACATGAACCGTAACTTTCTCTTGTATCGTTTTGAATAAGAAAACATCGGTAATAAATTTTAATTATTTCATGTGGTCTTCTTTCAACGAAAAATATTAATTTTGCTTCACTTTTAAGTATCGGTACTGATTATCAGCGCATACTAGATGGTGTGACACTGAGATTTTGATAGTCATCATTTAAGTCGTTGTTTACCTTATTTTTGCTGGGCTGATGGGATAAAAATCGAAATCACTCTTCCCTCCTCGGCTCAGGCGGGATTTTTAAGGCCGGCGCTGTCAGCTGAATTTTTCTCTCTACATTTCCCATTTGCCGCAAACGGATCAGTGACCGGTGAGCAGCAGGCATTTGACGCTTCGATTCCTAGCTTAATGACAGCAAGCGGACGCTTGTGTTTGTGTGCTTACGTGCGTGTTTGGTCAAGGCGAGTGCGAAGGAGAAAGAAACGGAGCAAACGGAACCGGACGGAGGCAAACTTAATTATCACCATGTTAATTACTTTACGGTACTTTAGCCTAAAATGCCACCGAAGCGATATTGGCCGTTCGATGTCGATTTTACAACACCGCCAGTCATGGTAAACAGCAGGAAAAGCTGCTTGAATGTTTTCTTCTCTTATCACAACGATCTTGTGTGCATTCCAATATTTTGTTTATTTTTTTACTGATTTTTCTTTGCCATCACATTCAACGATTTCCTTAGGTACGAGCTCGATAAAAATGTTATATTTGAGAAAACTTTAAAGTTCTGTTGTTGGTAATTCACAGCAAATTGTGAAAATTGTAAACAACGAAAACAAACAAATTGTCAGCGATTGTAAGACGCTGACATGGCATTTTTTTATTTTGTTACTTTTAACGCAGTTGTACAGAATGTTCAATTTCAAACGAGTCACCTTTGACCCTGAAATGAGCCATTTCACTGCGTTTGTTTATGTTTTTTGTTCGTGGAATCGAACGTGGGAAGTATTTATTAACGAGCATTACGATTTTGCGTTTACGTGTGGGTTATTGTGCGAGGAAGATTAATTTGAGTTCATAATGGTGAAATCTGCATGCGATTATCAATTATATTAACCCTTTTCGAAGGAAATAAATCAGTTTTGACAGAATATTTTTACTGACGGCATACTTTCAGCCGTGTTCAACGCTAATTTGTAAGAAAAAATAATAATTCACAAAATACATTATATTATCATCGGAGCAGGCAAAATCAACTATTCTTTTCAAGCATGAATAAATTTTAAATTCTTTATCTGACATGATTAAAAAAAGGAATTAATATCATAATAATTTCGAGCTAATGAACAACATTTGTGTACCAATAGTAAATTTTAAAAAATCAATAAAAGTTTGTAAAAATATTTCTCAATTTTCGGTGTCTTCCCGAGCGACCAGAGCCGGCTTTCGGATGATGTAGCGCTCTCGCCCTACCATGCCTGCCGATGCGAACGGGGTATGGCGATTAAAATGTGAAGCACGGAAATAGCGACACGAGCGGTTCAAGTTGCTTTATTTTCCGGGCTATTAATTTGCGTTCCAATTTTCTCCCCCACCCCGCCGGTAGTGCCTGCCGTGAGCGAACAAAAAGAAAAAAGCGCACCAGACCCATCGAGCGCGCCACAAGCTTCAAATTTGATTATGCCGAAATGACCAGAACCCGGTCCGCGTTTGCGACTGCCCGTTCCCGAGAAAAGGCGTAGGAATGGCAACGGAAATACGCAACGAGCAAAGTCATTCGAACCAATTCCCGGTGGGGAAACGTTTGTCCCCGGCCCGGCGCAATGTGCAATCTCACTCGCGCTTCCCCCTTCCGGCACGAAGGGTTGGGTGGGCTGTCGTTCGGCCGAGAAACGTCGAATGGTTGGTCTGGGTCAAGTGTGTATTTGTGTGTGTATGTGTGTGGGGGTGGAATGCTGTTTTCACCGCTGCATTTGTGGTTTTTCCTATTATAGCGAAGCCCGGGGAAATAATAACTCGATCGGGTTTGATTCCGCAGCAGCGCCGGATTGCGCGTTTGCGGTGACAATGGCGTGGCGTAGAAGCGTTGGACGTAAAATTTGCACCGAAAAGGTACTCTCAATTCGCTGGTTTTTGTTTGGCTCGTCGTAACGTAGCCAACAGACCAGAAGCTCAGTCCGGACCCTCTGGACAGCACACGGCCAGGTTTTTGATGCCACGGTTTGTTGAGATTGTATTGACAACCAAACGCTACACACATTTCATTGAAAAATTGCAGTTTGTCGGCAGCATAGCGATTCGTTTCTGGCTTGTTTTTTTTTTACTGACATCGATGAGCAAATAACAACATTTGTAGAACAAAATAAATCAGATTATCAAAATGTAGAGATATGTTTCATATACTTGAATATTTTTCAGTTGGTTCTAATATTGCGAGGAAGATTAAAATATCTTTTATCTTTGATTGCTTAAAATTGCAACCTTTAAGGCGGTGATCATATTAAGATAAATGGAAGTTAAGGAAAATAATACGATTCATTGCATAATTTAAGGCTGTGTAAGAAATATTTAGAAATGTTACATGTTTGCTTTCTTAAATTTGCTTACATTATAATGCTGATAATTTTGAGAAAATGCAACTCTTAAATAAATAAAATGGAATGAAAAGAAGTAAAGTGTTGTGATTCTTTTGCTACCGATTGCATGAAGTAAAATGTTGTGATCTTTTGCTTCGTGTACTTTACATAGCCTACTTTTAGGCGTTGATCATTTTATGGAAATTCAAAACCAGCAGAACGAGCAAAAACAAAGCGCCTGGCGTTTGATTACGAATATGGACTCGTTGTGTGTTTAGATAATGCTTCCTTCCTGGCCATCACCGCAAATACGTTCGCTTCCGCCAGCGGCTTCTGGTAGCGGGCGAACCCAACACTCAGCGCATCCGAGTCTATCGTCGGGCCATCAAATCAATTGTTTCCCTATACATTACAATGCAATTACCGTGATTGTGCGTAAACTTTCGCCGCGTCAGCTTCGAACCACCGAAGGCTGGCGGGAAGATGCGGTAAGTTCGAGGCGATGTTCGATTGCCCGATGGTGCCGTGTCACTGGGATGGGGTTTTAATGCGAACGACATCACGCGTCCCCTGATGGCTTCCATTTGTTTTCGATCGTATCAGTCCGGGCGAGCAGGGAAAAAATATGGGAGAGCTTCCACCGTTCGACCTTATCAATGTTTTTTTTTTTTATTGTTTGGGCACGAGCTTGGTCGGATAAAGGAGGGTAGGGGAAGGAAATGTTGGGTTTGTATTGTTATTTTTTATTTTTTACCAACCTTCCCTACCTTGCGCACCTTGCCCATCTTATCAGCCACCCCGTATCGGATCATTTCAACGAAACGCAAACCGCCGTACGGATATTTCCCTAAGTTGTTGCCGTGCGCTGAATTTTGATTTCATCCGGTACCGAACGCTTGGTAGTCTCCCTCTACGGGTGGTGGTGCGAGTGCTAGATGGCAAGCTTCCGGTGGCTTGGCATGCTAGCACTCGGTACGGTTTTGATGTTCTTACAATGCGAGATGGTGTGTTTGTTTTTATTATTATTATTTTGTCAAGCGCTTGTACGCCTCCTGCTCCAAACTCTATCAGAATCTGTCACTCACACAACCGCTTGCATGAACAAGAGACTAAAGCAAAACTCATCCCTTGCAAGTAGTTACAGCCGGCAAAGGGGAAACGTAAAGCGCGATAGTTGCACCAATAAAAAGTGGCAGTAAAACTGGTCGTGAAATGAGCAGACTCAACCCGAGCCATAAACCGTTTTCTCGATTTGATTGACCTAACCAAGCGCGTCACGACATGCTTGATATTTTGTAAAAATAAAAAGGTTTGACCGAATTGAGCACCAAACTTATCCAATCATACCAAAGGAAGCTACAGTACACTTTCTTAAGGACTTGAAAAATTGCATACCAGCAGGCGGAGTTCAAATATTATTTAGCGAAGCTGCAAACCTTTCGTTCCATAAAAAAAATTAATTCACAAACATTTAGGCGTATCCAATATTTGTTTCATTATTCGAAGGTAAATTTAATTTCTTTATTTTATTGATGGTTTAAATAACCGTTCTGACGTATTTATTGCCAGGATAATTTTTTAAAGCTTGGTTTAAAAATCCTGTTTTCTTCCAAATGCATTGTCGCTTTTGTTAAGTTGCAACCGATAGTTCCAATCTGCTTTCTCCATTTTTATCTTCCTTAGCATATGTGCATGATGCGCTGTTTTATGCGGAAAGCATCTCGTGGTGTGCGTGAGGAAGTATATATTTCAATTTCGTTTACACCATACGAACGCAGCTTGATTCAGACGAGGCACACAAAAAATAATAGTCAACTCTTGCCGCAGCCGTTTCACGACCCTTTCCCCTAGGGCGAGTGGCAAAAGCGGCGCTCTTGTAATATAAAAAAAATAAGAACACAACCCTAGACGATGAACATCGTCCATCAAAAGCTTTGCGTACTTTACATTTTTACGAGCCAGCACGAGCGCGCACGCCGTCAGCGAACCGCGTGCGGTACGGGCAGAAATTAAATATATTCACACCCAGCGCAGCAGCTGCTGCCACTCCCGCAGCGGGCCGCTGACGAATGATTATCTTGGTATATGTGGCAGCGGTGGCAAAACGGTCCCGCACGGTCGGTTTATCGTTTCGCTGCCAGCTGCCAGCGGCCACCAAATCGGCCAAATGTTCCCGTCCCGGCAGCCACTTTCGGTCTGGTCGACCGTCGCGGACGTGACACTTTTGGATCGTTTCTGGAAAGAAAAATGTACCAAAAACACACCGGAACGAGACGTGCCCTCCAGCGGCTGAATGCAGAGCTGGGCGACGGGTAAACGAGACAATTAGAAACAAAATACAAGAACAACGGCCATGGAGATGACGTGAAGTGAGCAAGTGCACCATGAGCTGAACGAACACGGCTAACGACAGGACCAACAAAAACCAAAAAAAAACCTAGTGATAGCCACGCAAAACGAAAACAGAAAACGGACGAGAAAAAACATTAACTAGTGAGTAGAAAAAAAAATGAACCGTGCGTCCTGTGCCGTAAAGTGGAAAAATAATATTCTAATAAAGACGAACACATTACGGCACAGCCGAACGCACAAGCGGCGACCGTAGTCGCGCAGCATGGTAAAATGGGGTTCCGGAGTGGGTGGTGGGTTGGGGGTTTTGCGCACACGCAACTGCACCACGATCGCCCATTCCGAGCACGTTTCATTGTCCGTTTAAATCAGTTGCATCGTCCATTTTTATCCGTCTTTTTTTTTAGTCGTGTTTGGTTTTGTTTTTTTGTTTTTTTTTCATTTCTACATGCCTCTCACACGATTGGAAACAACTCGGTTTACGTTGATTGTTGGTGTTTTTTTCTGTTTTATTATTATTTATTTTTTATTCTGAAAACGGCTTTCAATTTTTTGCTATTTTATCAAGTTCTCTTTTTCTTTCAAATTGATATAGATTGGATATTGTTTTAAAATTGATTTGTATGTAACAATTTCTGAATTAACTCCAAGTTTCCTTGAAACATTTCATTTCTATCTCACAATAGCATTTGAGTTTATTTTATTAGTGTGCCTAAATGTATAAAATCTATATTTTACAACTTATAAATGCGCCCACACGCACGATATCAACGAGTATACAGATTTAAATTGAGAAAATGTGAACAGTCAGGTAAATAAAGATCAAAAAGACGAATTTCCAAACCCAATTACTGTCCGGCCGAAGAGTGACTCGCATTTTTCTTCGAACTCGAACCCCAGCAAAGTGTGCTCACGGTGTGGATAAGAAAAATACAATCACCTTCAGGCGGTTTTCCCTTTGGCCTATCGTCATTTTCCGATCCTTTTAACTCTCTTTCTTGCGCGCGCTCTTTCATTCTCTGTCCCTCTCTAATTATTTACCTTAACTTCCTAGCTTGAAAAGCACTTTCCTTCCGGGTGTTGCGCTTTTCCTTTTCCAATACTTCGATCCGCAAACTTCTTCCGGCCGTGTTTGCGCACTTCTTCTTGCGTTTTTAATTTCTGATGCTGGCGTTTGGTTCTGTTTTATTTTTATTTTGGTTTTCATCGCGCGAAACTCGCCTGTACACAGAGGAAAGCAAAACTGAAGGCAAAACAACCTTCTTAAAAAAAAATAATAACCATACCTTGCGGAGGACATAGCAGCGGAGACTTTCCATCGCTGAAAGTGACGTGATTTGTTTTCGTAAAGCAAAATACCGCAAAAACCACCACGACCGGAGAAGGCCCCACACGGCGGTGGATTTGGATTACTTTTTTTGTTTGTTGCTGCTGGTTTGCCGTTTTAAATTACAATGCAACAGTGAATTTCACTAACAATGTGTTGGCATGGCGGGCGGAATATATACCTTGCCACGATTTTCTTTGGAGATTTTTTTTATCTCAATAGCACCACACAATGCACAATGAGACCGACAGTTTCAGTTTGGTGAAATTACTGAAGTGTTTTGCTGCAAACATTTGCCCAGTGGCTTATAAACAAAAGAATTATTTGATGTTCTAAATAAACACGAAACACTTTACATCATCGTTCGTTCAAACGTTTGAGCAAACTTGCGCCTGCTATTATGCAAAAAAGTGCCTTGTTTGCAAAACTTTTAGCAAACTTTTCACATTTTGAGCGCAATCTTGACCAGCTGTTCGAATGCGTCTGCCATAATTTAACCATTTTTATTTTATATCTTTTCAAATAAATTATTGTTATCACCTTTATAATAATTTTATTGAAATTAAAAAATAAATGAAGTAATAAATATCAACTGGAACAAACCCGTCAACCGCTTTTTGACCACCTCATGTCTCACTCAGTGTGGCACGGTGTCATCCGCGTTGGACGGCATGCGTTCGAACAATTGCCGGTGACCGAAAAATGGCCGTAAGGAAATCGATCGCGCGCGAACAAACCATCGAACGATAATGTACCGACAGCAAAACTCCTGCAGGACCACCGGAAGCGGTACCGAGGATAGAATTTTGTGCCGCCCCGCGGGACGACGGGACGCGCTTATGTTTTTGGTTTCACGTTTTGCGTGTATTTTTTTATGTTTCACTCTCCTTTTAACTTTTTTTTTTAAACCGAAATTTAATGCGCCCATCGCGAAGAGTTCGTTCGATCGGTTTTGTTGTTTTATTTTTCTTCGCTCCTTTGTTTGCTTAGACCATTCGGTTCCTTCCATTCAGGATATTTACTCTTCATAGTTCGAGTTTCGGGTTTTTTTTTATTATTATTTTCTCGCCTGCCGCCGTCGTATCGGTTGCTCGTAAAATTGTTCGCGCTAAGTGTGTTAATGAGCGTCATGGTCAAACGACTCTTAGCTAGGGGACGACCGGACTTGAATTTGGATTCATTTTTCAACATTTGAATTTCCCAGCGCTCGCGTTCCGGTTCAATCACAAGTGCGAAACGTTCGTTGCGTCTTATTTTATTCGATTTCTGACGATTGCTTGCTTGATGGTTTGGTTCGTTAGTGGGCACCGTGCCGCTACTGCTTACGTAATTCCGCACCTCACGGCGGGTAAATATTTGCTTCCCTTACGTAAAACATATGTTCGTGCCATAAAAGTCGTCTGAAGCGAGAAACAAAAGCCACACAGAAGAAAAAATAAAAAGCACTTCAATGGAGTAAAACAGCTAGCGGATCAATTACGCAAGATCCGAAAGGATGACGTGCTGTTTAGCGGCCGTCCGACGTACGTGCGGCGAAGGTATCATCCTCTGCTGGAACTAAAGGAAACACACACTCACACTCACACACAGTGCAAACAACCACCGGTGCTCGAATCGATCCCAGAAAAGGCGTGAACGTCAAAAAGGAGCGCTTCACTCGGGGAATCGGTGAATCGGTGAATTGGTTTGTCCCTCACCCGCTCGCACGCATTTGAAAATGAAATTTCGCTCCCGCCCAATCGTGCAACGCTCGCAGCAGATCGATCCCCGGGGCGGTGGGGCACCCCAGCACGCGCTACGAGCAAACACATCGATAAAGTTGTGCTCCGCTTCTGCCACCCTCGGAAAGGGATTGTCAAAATAATCAGGCACAGCTTAGAGCTACGACACGCGTCGCACGTTTGCTGAACATCAGCTTCAGCACGATCAGCTTCATGAGGTGATGTAGTTTCGGAGGGGTGAAGGGTTTTTGGGGCAATGGGATCCAAAAACGTATCAACCTTCGAGAGGATGCTTCTGTAGCATCCTCCCATGGTTCGTACCAGCACTAAACAAACATGTAGTGTATCGCGAGAAACGCTTCATGCAGGTAGTGATGTCAGACAAAAACCTTTGCTAAGTATGCCAACTAAAACATTCCAGCCAGAAGCACTAATGAAGCGTTTTGGAACTAAATAAATAATTTGTTTTATTACCAAATTTTATTAACAGAAAAATCAATTTAATAAAATCAGATTTATTCAACTCATTCTTTCAACAATGTACCAATCCGTCGCTTATTTATAAAACTATATTCGTATAATTTTTTTTTACATATAAGATTTTTTACAGTGTGTTTCCAGATATATTTTAATCAAAATATGAACGTATCGATTTTAATATAAATTTATGCTTACAATCTCAAAAAACGCAAAGTTAATAAAAAAATCTTTACTTTATAGCGCCTGACTGTAGGCTGTGTTTGGAAAAAATCATTTAATTCTATTTTGGCAAATAAAATTACCCTGAGGCGCCTAAATGTTTGCATATTTACTAGCCATTACACTTCTTCATGTGGGATGGCCCGTTTTTCTGACGTGTTTTCAAACTGTTATGACGAAACGTATAGAATTCTCTACTTATCAGCACTCACCATCGCTTGTCACGTTGTTGAAAAATGAAAACAAAAATAAAAATGAAAGAAAACTTGCACCGCAGTCATCGCGTCCGTGCCGTACGCAAACAATGTACGCATAATCCGAGACATATTACCCACTTCGGTTCGCTGATGGGCCTTCTATTAGCCGCCGCCCGATCGCCACCCTAAACGGCTGATGTAAGCCCCCTTCACAGTTTGGCCAAAGAAAAATTGCCCACACGCACCATCGAACGGGTAACAAATGGATTTCGTTACGCTGCCCGGTGAGTGGGGGGTGGGGGGGGGAGGTGTCTGCATGTTTCCGGGATCGAAACGGGGCGCCTGCCCTGCATCCTCTTCAAATATTTACCGAACCGATTCGAGAGTATTTTTCTTCCCGCTAGCAAACGCGCCTGGGCCCGGTATTTACCCGAGGCGTCCCCTTTTAATTCTAATAAATTGTTCCTGCTACCCGTGTGCCGGCATCGTCGGCATCGTTGTGGATTTCGGTGTGTTGGTTGCGGTTTTATTGGCAGCTTTTGCGGATCCTCTCGGTTTCCCAGCAGGCTGCCTTCGAGCTGAGAAAGGGAAGGGTCAGAAAAAAGGGGGACTGTTCAAGCATGTGCAAAGGACCGGATGGGTGAAACTATCTGCTGGCGCCAGTGGTGGTTTAGTATATTTTATTATGATTTTCCAATGCAATCGAGAGTGGCACCGATGCTTCGCGGTGAGGTGTTGACGTTCGGTTTACGCCCCAGCGCTCCTCCATAAACTAATGAGGTTTATCGAAGCCGAAGAGACTCTCGTGGTCCTGGTGAATCCAGCCCTCCCGCACAGGTGAGCATTGAAATTAATTAAATCCACTCCTGGGGGGTCACTACAGTAACAGTACATCATGAAGCCAACGCAAAGCGCAAGGGAAGGCGAAAAGAAACTAACAACTAAAAAAAAAAGTATACCCTCCCAGGTGAGTAATGCACTGGAATTTGTCTTATCTGCCGGGAAGGCCCTGTGAAAGTGGTTCGGCAAGCGTTCACCGCAAGCTTTCAGCACCTGCACCTGTTGGGGATGGATTGATTTGAGTGTAGCCGGCGGCCCGTGCCGGTAGAAGTTGTACCTACCTTGCCTTCTAAGTGGAATAAAAATACGGCCCGATTTCAGCACGAGCTACCAACCCACATTGGTGAGCTCGAAAAACTTCGCTTGCATTTCCACCGGCATGCATCGCTCGGTGTGCTGGCTCCACCGACCCGGCCACACACCGCAGGTGGAAATTTTTCGCCCGGGAAGTTTATAACCGAAATTCCCCGGACCATCCCCCGGGTCCGATCGAGATTGACTTCCGAGCCGGGCCGGCCGGTGGGGTGAAGAAAATTTCCCCCCACAAAACGTACATCGATCACCGGTTCGGCAGTGTTTAAGACAGGCCTTTTTGTTTCGCTGTTGTAAGGAGCGCTCGTCAAATTTGGTGGTTTTTTGTTTCACTCGTTTGATCCGCTCAGTGCTGCTGAAAGATAATTAACTCACTTTCCGGAAACGTCCTTAAGGCAATACTGATTAATACCCTGGGAGGAAACTGCATCAAAATAAATTTAAATTTATTTAAAATAGCTTTTCAAGCTGGATTGTGAATGACGCCCAGCAATACATTTCACTTTTTAAAAGCGTTTTGCAAGGAACTGCATACTTTTGGGCTGAGAATGCAAAACTTGACGATAAATTTCATTTTTAGGTGTCACTAAGCTGAGAAATGCATACTTTCCGGTGGAGTGTGCCAATTTGAAGGTTTTTGTACGCATTTAGCAAATAATGGCATACTTTCAGGCTGAGATGGTAAAATATGGAGATAGCACTATTCTTAGTTGCTGAAACGCTTCTGACTGTTTATTTACTACCTTATTCTTACTTTTATACATGTTTACCTCACAAGGTGTTTTTATGAAAATAAATTTTGCTCCTTATTCCCAATCCCCTGAGCAATAATAAAACGAATGTAGTCGATTTATTCACCCTCCTTCGTTTACCTATTAAAATGCGAACAGTAAACAGTTTTTTCCCCTCATATTGTATGATTCACACACGCACTAAACCGATCGCACTCGTGCCCAAATCGTAAACGACATCCGTACGAGTGAAATAATCAGTGAAATTGAGAAAATCCTCCGCAAGCGGCTGGCTTCCTCGTCGCTGTTCCGTCCGCTGGGGCCAGTCTTCGTGATTGATTGATTGATCCGGTCGGCGATTCCGGGTTGCATTACGGGCACTCAGTGCAATTGCAACCTGCTCTCCCCTACGCTCAAGCCCACTGCATCGATTGCGTGCACGCACGGTTGCTAAACGGCAAATCAAAGTAATAATGTGATTGAATTGATGGGTCGGACTAACCGCGCGTCAGGAAACCCACATCCGCCCTGTGAGCAATCAAAACCCGGTACGGAACATTCAATTAGGAGAATGGACACGCCGGATGCGCGGGAAATGGTTGCATGGACTGGAAGTTCACGTCTGGGGTCGAACAGATCGATTGGGAAGATGGTTGAGTAATTTGAGAATAAAACTTTAATACAAAAAATTAAAAAAAATAATACTGCTCCCAAACGAGCGTTGCTTTATGTTTAATTTAAACACTATGAATTTAACAAAAAAAAAACATTACTTCTTACTCCATTCCTTACGCTTCCGTTAATTTAATTATCTATCCCCATCGCGCCACCCCGGTTGGCTACAATCCAGGCCAATTTGCGCATCTTGGCCTACCGAGTCGTCCTGCGCTTACTTGCACTCATTTTTTTCCTTCGATTCGGGTTCGGTGCCTTTTGTTCCGCATGGGACGATCGCGAAATAATAGATCCGGCGTCGGCGTTGGCGGCAGGCGGCCGCGGGCCGGGGTAAGCTTCTCCAGAAAGTTTTTCCAACCTTCCCCCGCTCGGTTGGAAGCGGGCGCGGGTTTTGTCGCACATAAAAAAGAGCAGATCTGTTTGTTCTGCCGGTGGGAGCGAGCGAAAGGCGAACGCAACGAGCAGCCGAGCCACTCAACCGGAAAGTGCTGATTGACGTTAACTGCCAAAAGTGTGCGCGGATGCATTTTATTTGTGACATCCGCGGGCCCTTTACCGCCTTACCGCCGGTGAATAGAACAATGGAATTCGCTTTTTATTCGCTTTCGAATCGTTAATATCAATTATGGAACGTTCCAGCCAGTCGGGCTCGGCCGAATGCGGTACCCAACAGTGCAACGGTGCGAGATAAAACGCGAGCGCCTAAAGTTATGCAACTGGCTTCGGGTCGCTCGTCGACTCACGTGACATTGGGGGCGCTTTGTTAACGAGCGAATGACGCTTTGATCAGCATACGGTTCCGGACGATAGCGAGAAAAGTGTGAGCGACAAACCCATTTTCTTATTGTTACGTAAGATAGAGAACGAACGAGTTGGTGACATTCGCCTTGAATGGTGCATAACGAGGAGGTATTATTCCTTACCACCGATTTTCGCTTCTGCACTGCGAAGTATTTCGAATGTCGTTCGAGAAACGTGTTTTAATGTGAACCGAGTGGGTCTTTCAGTGCAAAGAAAGCGATACAGGATGGTTTTTATGAACATGGATTTCAATTTATATAAATGCATCGATAGGCTTACAACACAGCAAAAGTCATATCCTAAGAAAAACTAAAGGATTCCTAGTATTTATTAATTAACGCTGTGCTTTAGTACAGAAAATTGTCTCGACCCTACATTATAGCAATACAAAGCTATCCATAGAAATGGTTCAGGCGTTACCGGCTAGTCAATGTTCGTCTAAGTGCACGTACCTATAACTGGGTTATCGGCTTCGGTAAGTTAATTACTTGCTGGAACGGATGCTCATGACGGAATAGACAAGATGAGATGGGTTTATAAAGATGCTTTCTGATGAAACTCATAAACCCTAGTCGTTAGTATGTATATACTATATTGTGAAATATATCCAATTTGCATTGAAATAGAGAAGCTTACAAAAGGAACAGCATTATTTTAACGATTTTTTATTCACGCCTATAAGTATGCAATGCGTGCATTTCTTTCCTAGAAAAAGAAACGTTTATTAATAAGCTTTAAGAAGAAACAAGACACGTTATAGCTAGTCCATGTTTATTTATCGCATACAATAAAATAATAGCAATATTTTATAAATTATTGTAAAACCTATAAGTATGCAACGCATAATCCAAACCAGAAGTTAAGAAATTTTTAAAAAGTTAAAATAATAAAAAAATGCGTAATTTCTATTGCTACGAATAAAAATCAATTTAAAAAATTCATTTAAATCAAAATAATTGCATCACTTGCGGTGCAAAACGAATGCAAACAAAACGCTCACCCTCGCTGCCCAACGAAATAGGGAAAATTTGCTCTCTGGCTCGTTGGACTCACAACTTTCGCTCGTGGCTCCCGGCCTGTCGGTTGGGTGGCTTTGTTGCGAGGGTTGACAAAGGTCGTTGTTTGCTGTTAAAAGGGAAAGTTTTATTCCTCTCGATGGACACACGTCGCTAATAACCAATTTACTTCGCTACAAGTGCTCGCTCGGGCTCTTTCTCTCTTTCTTGCCCCTGTTTGCTGAGCTGCTTCGGTTTTTTTGGACACGCGCTAGTGTTGCCCATGGAAGTATCGATACCGTTTTGTAGTGCTTTTGGCCTTGCGAGTGTCACAACTTGTTTGGTGTTCGCTTGCCCCCACCCGAGTCCTCGCGTCGGAAAAGTTTCAGTTCATTACGTGGTGGAAATCGTGCGGACGGAGGGGTGATGGGCGTGGAGATGCCCACGTTTCCTGCGTTCACCTTTCCACCTCTGCTCTCGGCGAGAAGATAAACAGATTGTCAACGAAGGTGTGTACATTGAAAGTTTTGCTTTTCGGATTGTTTCTTTTTCTCTTTCTCTCTTTCCCGCTCTCTCTCTCTCTCTCTCTCCCTTCTCCCTCCCGTGCACTCGATTTTGGTTCTCCTGCGGGCTGCGCTATTTCCTTCGCGCCCTCCTTCCCCCAAACCCACCGCCACGTCCTGGCTCGTAATGAACACATAAACTTTTCGCTCACGCCTCCGCCACCCGAAGACTTGCCACGTTCTGGGGGTGTGGAGGGGAAGGGTGGAAGCGCACAGGGAGGCACACATTTTCGGAGAACATTTTCACCACCGAACGGGTAGTTGCACCCAGGTTTCGGGATATGTTATTTCATTAAGAAAACCACAGCAAACTTCTTTCGCCAGCTTTTATCGGGCACCGGAGCGTTCGGAGCGAAATGGGCTGCCCGAATCATTTCGAGTCGAGGCTTCTTGGAGCACCGGCGTGCGGAAGTTTGCACTCGGTTGCTGTGGGTGCACCGTGCACTATGAAACAGCGAAGGGTGTAAATGGATTTCTTATGGTTTTTAGAACATTTATTAAAATTTTACTAAAATTTAAATACTAATGATTCGTTGATTTGACTAATGATTTAACTGTTACAAGGGTCCACTTTAAATCAGAAAACAAATCAATTAATTCAATTCATGTAATTTTCAAATAAATATGTCAAATAAGCAAAATAATCATCTTCAAAGAGTAATTTTTTCGCCTGAACTTTTTGCCAGAAAGTTTGCAATTCGTTTCAATTTTTGCGAATAATAAATAAATAATAATATTGTCCAATCGATCGCTCTAGTCCTGATCAAACATTTTTTCCTTCCCTTAGCTTCATTTCATCCTTTCATACGGTTCGTTCTGCCAGACACGAATCGGTAGATTTTTGTGGATAAACTGGTTGCAAAAAGGTAGGATCCATTTTTTGCCCTTTTTTCCTACTCCACTTCTCTGCGCGCTGTTTGCTTGCAGCCTGGCTTGCCACCGTACCGAAGCGTGTTGGTTAAGCGAAGGGCAAACGGTTTACCTCCACATGCCAGTACGATATCGCTGCGATACTGTTTCACTTTGGCGTCAGACGTAAAGTTTACCTTAATTTCACTAAAGTACTCAGAGAAAATTAGTTAGTAAAGCATGGCAACGGGTCGGCAGCACACCGGCAAGCCCCGTCGCACGTGCAAACCGTCGCGGTATCGGTATTAAAATCACTTTCGAAGCAGCTTGGAACCGTCGCGTTAACCTTTGGCTCGAGCGTTTCGCAAAGTGCAAACAGTAACCGCTTCCTCTCACGGTTGCGCCTGAATTGCTGCAGTAATGCCATCGCCACAGTGGTCAGGCTGTACGGTTGGCCTATCTTCCAGGCGCAACCGTAGCAGAGCGATAACAAAAAATGCCACTACAATTGTCGTGGCCGGGCTTACAGTCTTCTTCGATCACCTCGTTCGTGGTTTGGTGTAGCATTTTCTAGTACATGTATTTATTTATTTTAATACCTCGTTTATCACGATCCCCCACCGTGCCCTTCCGCTAGCTGCATCCATAAAGGCAGCGTTCTGTGTACTGCTTGCCTTCCCACCATCCCGCAACCGTCCACGACTAACCTTTGACACTGGTGCTTTGTTTTGACCCAGCCAGGCCACCCTCCTAATGAAGAAAATTCGAATTCATGCACTGTGCTCCCGGTACAGATTGCAGGAGTAATTTAATTAAAACTAAATAACTGTATCAAACCGGACCGTCGGTTGTTCACAACTTTTGTGGCGCCCGTACCCGGGCAGCTGGCTTGTTACAAGTTGCTGCTGCATGTTTTAGCGTCGCTCGATTTTCACTATCTCAATCTGTCTCGGTCGGTTTTGTTGGCGAGTGAATTCTTAATGCACCCAGGATGGTTTTGTCATAACATGGTAAACAGCACATGCAAGCTGGTTCGAGAACATCCAGTTGGTGAGAAGCCCCGCTTGCGGAAGTTTCACGTCCTGTTTCGGTGATATTCGCAGTAGTATTACTGCTTAGCCTGTTAACAAGATGCAAGCGAAACGGAATTTATATTTAATCCATATTTGCTCTTAGGCAATACATCAGCACGAGTGCAAAATTTTAACCTTAATTCGACGAAACGGAGAGACAAGTTCTGCTGTACAAAAGTGTGCAGAAACTCTGGTGCATGCTAAACAATATAATTTTTCACCTCTGCTGTGTACACGAAACGTTTTACCATCATTGAAAGTTGAATGTTTTTTAAACGAGAAGATTTTCTTAAGTAAAAATCCCTCACGAAAGTTTTCTCTATCATCAAATTCCACTTGAAAAAAAAAATCTGAATAGGTTCAAAGTAACTTTTATTCTTTCCTTAGTGTTTTCGATGCCATTATTATACTAGTTATTGTTTGTCTTCAACCTTAATTTATGATTTATGTGTATTTGTTGCGATCAAAACAAAAAGTTTGATTCGATCGCGAGAGGTCTGGAATGGAAGAATTCATTTCCTGTGAGTTGTTAAACCGTCCGGAACGATCTGAAAAGCAGTATAAACGGGCTATGAGTCAAACAAGAATCCAGTATCGTAAATTGAAACATGATCGTTGGAACTATTGTGACAATCCGGCCTTACAATGTTTACATCACATGTTTTTTTATCAAACGTTTAGGCTCAGCAAACAATAAGAACGTAAAAGAAAACTGAAAAAGATCGTGCAGTTACTCGAAATAGCATTATTTGAAATCTTGCGTGAGTTATGCTTAGGTTGTGACACTTTGTACCATAACACCACCTGAACCAGACGTCAAAAGCGTTAAAAATCAGTTGTAAAATAATGAAAATGACACATCTGTCAAACCGATGTAACGAATATTGCCCAACCAGCATCATCCTAAACAAAGCCGTGCAAAATAACGTCTCATGAAAGCTGTCTGGGAGTAGAAGTAGCACAGTAAGGATCGATTAGAGGCATTTTCATCCCTTCCCGGCATGATCGCTCATTGATTATTCGAACGATGGCTTCGTTTCTTTGCCACCGTCGCTCGAAAACGAGCAACGAACATAAAATTCGTGAAACGAACGAATTTCGGGGCAAAGTTTTTCACCGACAGCACCGACAGTTTGCGCACCTCATTCGGCCCACCTGCCCGGCTAGCCCTGAAAACCGTCCGTTCGGTCTGGCCCGCCCCGAAAAACAACTTAATGAACTATTACGGTCGGCGCTCGGGGTTTGTGGGCTTATGATGAGGGTTTTCGTGATTGTCACGTTTAGCCACAGTGGAATAGTACCCTTCACCTTCCTCGAAATCCATCCTCACGGAAATATTTCACTCCCCACTTCCCCCCTTCCCCCCCATCAGTGTGTATGTGTTGAGTAAAATCGTTTCAACGACCGCTTCAAGCGACGACACGAAGCAACAGCAGCAGCGGAGGAAAATAAAGAGAAACGAAAATCAACATCAGCCGGCTGCACCATCAGCGCTCGGTCGGAATTTATAGCCCGCTCCAGACACACACACACACACATCGAGCGAGATCGGTGTACGTGTAAAAGCCACAAAATGAACCGTGCTTTCCCGTGACGGCGCATCCACCAGCGGGTCCAGCCCATCCCCGGATCCCCCCGTAAAAAGGTAAATCCTTCGCTGGCTTTCGGCTGATGGGGAACGTAATTGAGCGCCGTGATTCCGGGGGCCCATCTGACGGGCGCACATTTCATCCCGCCGTACCACGATGACGAGCGAGGGAGTTGATTTCATCCCACAGTACAACATGTTCGCTCCCAACCCATCGAAACCCGTCCGTCGGCGTGCCTTGGTGGTGCCATGTTTGATTGATTGTTCGCTGGATGTCCGGAGCGGTCCGCAACAGGGAAGGAAAAGACGAACCCCTTCCCTCAACCAGCATGGCATGCTTCACGAAACGAGACGAGAAGCCGTAAAATGTCGAGATTTTCAGCTTCGTTTACTTTTTTTTTTCAAAGCTACCGGATTCTTTCCTGCGCGCAATTGCTTCAATAAAAATAAAACCACCGCTGGATTGCGCAATCTTCTAGCTGTTTGAATTAATTTACGCCCGAAACTATGCAATTGTATGCAAACCATATAAAGGATGACTGATCGTTTGTAGGGTAAATTTTTCGAATAGTAGAAACGCCCAAATGTAGGCAAGTATGATAAAAAAACTTGCTGAAATTTTTGCTGCAAGAATTAGAAATAATCAAATTATTAATCCTCTACCGAGAAGGAGGGTTTTCACTGGAACAGGTGCAGGTAAAAGTGTGAATTATTTTTTTAAGAATAACACCTCTGTTTAATAATTCAATAATGAAGCTATAAAATACTGCTAAGCTTCTTAATCAGTGTTTCCCGCCCAGATAGCATAACCTTGATTTGTTGTGGTAAAATTGCGCCTGAAAGCTATGCAAACTACACATCTCCGACGCTTCTTTTAGGTTCGATTATCGCGTTTCTTACCTGCGCATTAATCGTTTGACATGACTTGTACGTGATTTTTGCCACCAGAATATTAAACAAGTCCCCACCGTGCCTGATGGTGGCCTGCAAGCAAATAATTCGCAAACGTCAAAGCTAACCTGGAACCCGACCTCTTGCACTGGCACCACCGGGCCGTCGCAAGCAAAACAATAACATCCCGACCGTCGCATCGAACGATAATAGAACGAAAAAAGGAGAAGAAAAAAAAACCGACCGCTGCTAATTAATGGTAGTTGGGGTCGCACTTCGCCTAACTCACACGACAATAAAGACGAAATCTGACAGGTTGCAGTGGCTTTTCGCCGTGAAATTCCTTCGCAAACGCACCGGCCACTCAGCGTTCATTATGTTTCGTTTCGTGAGTGGATGTGTGGAAGGAAGAAGGGAGCAAGGGAAATGAGTAGAATGTTTCCTCAGTGCAGATAGCCCGAACGGGCGTCCGGATGCGTTGATAAATAAGCTATAAATCATTCCGCAAAAGTTCCCACGTTTGTCCAACAGATTGTTGTCCCCCTCGTGGGTGGTTGAGACGTGGTGGAGCCGATGGATTAGGATGTGTTCGTGTGCGTGCGGGTATATGCGAGTCCCATTGCCCCTTTGCGAGCCGGTCCGTTTGGCCGTCCCAAAACGCCACTTATTAGTGGTAGCTCCCGCTTTTATCACGCTCTTCCTCGCTCGCTCGCTCACCACACACACACACACACACGCTTTCTTCCCACCCGGTTTCCGGTTTGGCAAGTACGTGCACGTCATTTTTGGGGTCGACCGCACGACGGCGATGACGATGACTGGATTACCGGCCCGGTGGCGGGAGGAAAGCTTCCGGATGTGATGAAACCCATTGCTCCAGCACTCAAGTGAGTACTTGTGGACCCCACTCGTCACTCTTTCCCGGCACGGACCGCACACGTCTTCGGACACACACATACACACAAGCAAACAGGCCAGTATGACTTCATCAACAGTGGCATGCACGGGTACCCGGGACGACTGTCACTGTCAGTGTCAGGGAAAGTTTTGTCATCCATCCCGCAATACTTACCCGGGGCGGCGACCGCTACGGTTTGTGTATACACTTCAACGTTGAAGAGTTCGCCTTCTGGGAGTTGACGGGGCTCGAGCAGCCGTGCATAGTTTATACGCATGCTTTACCCACCAGCGGGAAGAAGAATACACAGCAAGGAAACCCAGTACGGGATCCATTCCGTAAGAATAAATAAACAAGTCTCCCCAGAAGGCGAACGGGGCGAACGAACGGTGGCACATTTTCGGGACCAGCACGAGTGACGAGCAAAACCGCGCCACCGAATACGCCCGCTAATCCCGGCCGCCTATCCAGCGCTAAGTTTAATTACATCCACCAATAATCGTGCAGATATTTGCCTGTCCGGTGGTGTAAACCGGTTTTGGAGTGACTTTTTTGTAACCTTTCTTTCCCGTCCCGAATAGGGTACTCGGGCAACGCAGCCAATCGGGCTGTGTGGCTTGAAGGTTGAAAATGAGCGCTTTCCTAACCGAGGCCACTCGAGCTCGTGCGTAGCGAATTTACCATTTGGAGGTTTTTTTTACATTTTACCCCTATATGTATGCAATCGTTGACAAACAAATATTCGAGCATTTACTTGTATTTTTATTCTACATTTTTTTCTCAATTTGATTAAGTGTGGTAAAAAAATTTGATCATAGAAAAATTTCATCAAAATCTCTTTAAGTAAATGTTTTATCGCTTACCCCAAAGTTTTTTAATGTTATTTCTCTACAGAAAAAAATCAATTGAAATAGTAACAAAAAATATTAAAAATAACACAGAAAATAATATGCAAATGAGCACAAATAAACAAAATGTGGAAATAAATCATCATCAATACAAAGTAAATTAAAAAAAAAAGAAAATCTTAATAAACAATGGATGAAGCTCAAACAATTTAAAACAGAAGACCAAACATATTAAATAAGCAAGAAAAAATAAATTATAAACATAAAAAATAAAGCGTTTAGTAAATATGTTTGGGCGAAAAAGTACACAAATTAGCAAATGGGATGCCTGAAAACCTAGTGACTCGGGTCATGGGGCGATGGCAACCTCCACCGAGCACACGGACGGCAACTGCATCGATCGATGCGCTGCCCTGGTGAGAAGAGTCAGCATTGCCCCCTTAGAGAGTTTCCCATTCTTCCATATATTGGCAACCGGTCCGGGAAAGCCGAAAACCTCTCCACCCTTACCCTCTCCCCCTCCAAATTCGGTTGCTACGGAGGACGCCGGTTTCCTTCACGTCCAGGGCGAGGATGGCGATGACGATAATGCTGATGTTGCGCCGGAGCGAAACATTCATTTTCATTTCATCGCTGTGAGAGGAGGGCAGCGTGTCGGTCGGATGACGGTGGGTAAACATTTATGTTGTGTACCGGCCACACGTACGCACACACACACACACACAGACGAGCGCATCGGATGTTTTCCGGTTTTTGATGGCACCGTGACCCGTTGTGAGCCGATTGGGACGACGGTGACGAGCGTACGAAGACGAGCTCCTAAGCTGCCGGCAGCTTAGTGTGAAGTGGATGTTTCTGGGCGCTTAGTCCCACCGATAGGGACGCAACGGTCGCAACGGACGACGAAAAGACGTGCGTGTTTTAATGAATGCCGGTGCCGCACACGGCAAGCGGACGATGACGGTAATGTAAGCGAGCGGCAGTTGAAGAAATGTCTTGTGAACATCGGCAAGAAGCACCGAGATTTACCTATCGGAGTTTGGGGCTGGCGCTCTCGGTTGCTTCGGTGCCGAAAGATCTGGGCTTGAAGATCTCTCCGAATCGTTATCTAGCAGCAGCAGCAGCAGCAGCCGCACCGTGCGCCAAAAACTCACTCGCACTAATTTAATACCCTGCTCGTACCGTGGCACGGTATACATTTAGGCGCTTAAATCGCTGCACCGTACGAAAACCGGTTGGCGAGGGGTGTCGTGCCGTGTTTCGGGATCGTGTGCGTCGGTCCGTAAATTAACGCCCTACACGATCGCCACCGGCCGCACTAATGAGCGAGCGCGAGCGAGCAGGAGCGCCCGTTAATGTTTCAATTTTGCAAACCACCCACCCTGCATTGGCCGCTTTGCGGAAGGGGCCGGAACGGAACCGATCACGTCTCGGTTCCCGGCACCGAAATTGGTACCCGAACGGAGCGAAAGCTAATTCAATTACTGGCCCGCGATAAAGGCCACACACACACACACACGGTCCGACAGGACCGAACGCTGAAGCTTCGCACGTCTGCAAAACAAACCTTACCGTACCGGGAATGACAACACACACACAATAGCTACAAAATTGCAATAATTCAGAAGACAATCCCATTTGCGAGCGACGCTTTCATGTGGGTGTTTTTTTTTCCTTACTGCTGTGTTCGAAGAAATGTACAGAATATTTTGAATAATATGCCGAAGCGTGTGAAAATATGTGGATGATTCAAATAAAGGTTCGAGTTGCATATTATAGGTATAAACTAAACAATAACAGAAGATAAAATAAAACTAAACATGTAAAATCTGCTTCCGAATCGAAGAATTAAAATTGTGTGCTTTAAAAGAACAAATGATTGCATGTTTGTAGGCGCAAAGTAGGGAATAATTATGAACAGCTTACATTGCTTTTTATTTGCAATTTTAGGTGGAAACATTAGCCAAAAACAATCCGTGAAACATTTTCTGTTGTTTATGTGTTCAAAATATATTCTCTGAGCTGAGCTTTTGCGGGAGTGTGAATAGCCTTCGTTTCAGTTGCCACCGCCCTATACACACATTTTCGCGTATATACGGTCGAGATATGAATTTATCGGCGGTTTGAATGGGCAAGCGTCATGCAAAATTTGCTGGTGTTTAAGAACAACACGATCGACAGTTGCCATCGTTCGTCCGTGCGCGTTGCAGCCTCGCAGCAGGGGAAAACGGTGAAGCGCATGAACCAATAACAACAGGACACAAGCGCTGTCGAATGGGGATGAAGTGGAATCGGATCCATTGCTCGAAGCCCACGCACATACTCACGCGGGAGGAACCCGCTGGCGGCACTGGATCGGTGCGACGCAAGGGCGAAGGTTTCAAATTCAATTTCATGCTCTATTATTTATGTTGCAATTTTATCTCCACTTCAAGCCCGCTGCAAAGTGGTTGGATGTGTGTTAGATGAAGTATTGAACCCGGAAGGTTGGGCCGCATGCTGCGGTATTGTTTAGTTTGGTCGCACTGGTACGAGGGCCACGGTGAGACGGCACAATAATACAAGGGAAAATCATGCACACGCGAGCGCGAACTGTGATTGGGTCGGCGAGCTCGCACCCGCAACGCTTGCCAAGCGGTGCAACAGCGTTGCAGGGGGGGGAGGAGGGGCGAGTGGTCACATTTGCACAACCCTAAACCCTGCCCCCACCAGCCGGCACGCGGGCAGCGGGAAGCCGCAAAACAAAAACCACACGCACACATATTTGCACAAAAATGGGAAGTAAATTTTGTGCCTACGCATCATGTGGGAATGGGGGAGGCGGGGATAAATTAGATTGGAAACAAACTGCACGAAAGAAATCACCTTCAATGCCTGAATGTATGCAATGCCCAGCACAATAGACCGGGCGTATAAATACTTGATAGTGCTTCAAGCGGGCTTTAAACGCATTAACTGCATACATTTAGGCGAAAATGGAAAATTTATTTTTTAGTATTGGTTCAAGGAAATTGTTGCATTAAAATATACACTTTTTAAATTAAAAACGCCTTTGTGGAAATGAAACCATGCAATAATTAAATTTAAATATTTTTTTCGTAAACTCTTTCAAGATTTTTGAAAAAATTTAATTTCACTTTTTTTCTAAATTTAAAAGTTTAAAGTTCATATTGTTTCAAAATCAATAATTTATTCCATAGAACCTTACAATTTTTTTACTTGGCAGTCCAATCAAATAAACAAAATTTCAAAGCTTTTGTGTTTCAATTTTACCATTGTTTCGATACAATCTTTCTCTGTAACGACATGAGAGTGTTTAGTTTGAGGGAATAATAATCCATGCAACTATTTCAATATTCCACCCTGACGAACCGTTTACAGGAACATAAAAAAGTCGGCAAGCATGTGCCAGCTGTCTGCAAGCGCAACTTCCCGGTGCAATTTAATCAACGGTCCGCCGGGAACGGGTACGATGCACAAAAATTATTTAAAACTCATCGCATCGCTCAATCGCTGCGATGTTGCGCCAAGAATTTCGATCGATGCCGTTCGTGATTGAGTCCCGAAAGCAGCAGATGGTAAACAAAAAATGCTACCCTTCGGCTGGTGGACCAACCACCCACTGTTGGCGGCACCGGAAGGACGCACTCGAGTGACGAGTGGCTCAAACAGTGTACTTCACTTCGGGCATGTTTACCTTCGGTTCAACTTCTCACGGTCAACCAGGGAGCGTGGTTTTGAAACAAAAGCAGCAGGGTTTTGTTTTTTTTCCCTCCCCGTTAGCTCGTGCGTTTTGCCGTATTCTTCCTGTCTGGGGTTTTCCAGCAGGCAAACAGAAAGCAAACCATGTCGTTGACTTCCAGGAGACGCCAAAACTGCAGCACTTAGCCCGCACCGCAGGGCGTTGGACTGGGAACCATCGGAACGTGCTGCATGCCCGTCCGGTCCGGCGATGCCGGTGGTACAATTTTTATGGCAATTCACCGACCCAACTACGGTGCCCGCCCGCCGTGGCGAACGTTCATTACGCACAGGACGTCCTTTAACCGCGCGTTCAATGCTTCCGCCTTCCGGACGCCGCGCGAACGGAAATTTACTTTCTATTTAATGAAAAGAAAATAATCCACCACCGGTGCCGGAAGCTGCGGCGGCTCTTGAAAGGATCAATCGATTTCCACCACGATGAACCGATTACTTACAGCCCGATGCGTAGCGCAACCGCAAGCTCCACAGCGTCGGCGGAGGCCTCGCCCTACCCGTAACCGACATCAATCAACCAGATGCGACGCCCGATGGGGCTGACAATTTATTCGCATTACAACGGGGACGCGTCTTGGTGGAAACCGTGTCGGCGGCACTGTCGATATCGCCGAGTGCTGCCGCTTGAAAAGTCATCTACAGCGACTTACCGACAGCAGCTTAAGACAGTGATGGGTGTCCTGTCGCAACCAAGCAACATGGTTATTTTAAAGGCTAGAAACAACTCGCTGTTTAAAACAAACTGTAAGATGTTTTTTTTAAATAGCTTTTTTACACAATTTATTCCAAATACATTTTTTGTTCAATACATTTTCTCATACTGCCTTGGGCAATTTCTTTCGAACGTGTATTGCGTATTGAATATGTTCGGGTAAATTAGAACTTCATCACGTAAAGCATTTTCACGCCTAAAAGAATGCAACTAAACAACACAGAAAATTTGTAGCAAATTGCTAGGAATATGGGATGTTTTTAAAATTGCTTACTTTCAGGCGTAAATATGCCTTTAACCTCTAATTTCTAATTTACCCAAACGTATGCAATACAAAACCATTTTACGTATTTTTGCCTAAAACTATGCAATTATGAGCAGTTAATTTCATTTATATAAATTTCATGTAAAGATTGTAGTTTTTTTCGTTCATTCAATAAAATGTTTTTGTTTTTTCTTAGTTGATCACCCCGCTGCATGTTTCGTTTCCTAACGACGTAACCAAAGTTTAATTTGGTAGTAGCACACCATTAGTCACGGGTTCTCTTTAGCCTTCGCTACCTCTTTCCAGCCACCGAACCAAAGCAGCATCTAACATGCAAATCACAAATTGTCATTTAGATAAGAACTAAGTGAGCAAGATTAAATACAAACACATTGCGTTGCATCCGTGATCGTGATCGAACGGTCGTATCGTCACGTTTGCAATCCGCAAAATCACTATCGGTATCGACGATTTCCCTTCCCCAAATCGAGCACCCACGAGCGATTGGATAAACGGTTCACGATTAATTGACTCTCCGGTGCCAGCGACTTCTCAATTTCCGCGCCATTAGAGGGTTTCGAGCGAAGGAGGGTTTCGAGCGGTTTTTTGCTGATGAGCCGCTTTTCAACTAGTGTCGATGGGCTCCATCGAAGGATCGCTGGATCGGGGCGACAAGTCAACTCCCGAGGCACGTTTCCGTACGCAAACCAGCGCGTCCAGCGAGCGCACCGTGCTGCAACGTGAGTCAGGCAATCATCTCCGAATGTCAAACATACGGTTTGGGGTGGGGTGTGTGGATGCGTGCCGGGATTCAATTTCAGCTAGGATTGGATGCTTCCTCCCGAAAGAGCAAATAATGTTGCTTGCAAAAATCGAATCCTTTTTTCGATCGCGAGTACAGCAAACACATTGTTTGATTGGATTCACAGTCGCGAGGGCGCATGTCGTGATGGAACGCTTTCATTTGAGTTAGTGTTTAAAATTTGCCCCCATGATTATACAATGTTAAAATTTTTAATTTATCATGCTATAATAACTATGTGATTTTTATAGAACATTTTTAGAACAGGCCGCAGCTTATTATATAGTTGTTATAATTTTAGAATAATTTTAAACAAGCAACAGATTTTTTTAATATGTTTATTTTACAAAGCACATGAGCGAAATACGAGATTAAACAAAAAATGAAAATTACAAATTGTGAAAGAAAGCGTCTGTTCTGACCGAAAACTATCGTTGCGCTAAAATGATTTAAAAGTTGCGCCTATGAGTATACAAATGTTGTTAAAAAATGTGTATCTATGCTAATAATGACAACATTTTTAAAATAATTTATTAACAAACCTGTTCATTACATTCATTTCTCACGAACACACTAAAGTCTCCTTAGTGTTTCGTCGGATGTTTGCTGCGCGACGTGAGTTTATGGTAGTAAAAAACAAGGGAGAAACAACAAATTCACAACACTCGCCCAACATAAATCCTGTCGATCGGAATATCGGAAGGGAAAACAAAAAAAGTATCTCAAAACGGATAAAGTTTTATTGATCCCATTGACGATATTCGGTGCGAGCGTGGATTTTTGTAGCTCGATGTTGTTTTTTTTCCTTTTTTTTCTTCCCCACCCTCCATTTACTTCGTGCCTGCTTTGTCACACAGAAGTTTCCCCCGATGCTGTTCGAAGCGTCGAACGATATGTTTTAAAATGTAGCGATTTCTTTGCTTATCCTTTGCGCGCAACTGTTCCTTTCGGCACGGGAGCTTATCATTTTTCTCCCCTGTCCCCGAGCCCCGCACACGCATGACACGGCCATGAATATATCCCCGTGCTGACTGCCCCAAAATGGGGCGCGTCACACCGGGTGGAAACGGAGCGTTGCCCTTGTCCGGCCCTGCCGTCTGCGCACGCGATGGATCACCAGCTGTATCATGATGATGATGGTATTTTGTTTTGTGCCAGCCACTTTCAACGTCACGCCAACCTGCCCTACGACACACGGTCCAAAACGGAGAGAAAAAGGTACGAAAAACACCTCCCCGCCTCTGGACAACACAACAACGGTGCTCAGGAGCGGAAGAAAGCGGGCGAAAGAAAAGAAGTAAATCCCGTCCGACGTCTTGAGCATAACTTTTTGGCATTTTTTTTTTGTTTTTATTTTGCCATTCCACCCCTCGACGAGCACTCGTGCCACTCAAGCCAAACGATCGATTCTGGGTTCCAGATTTTTTTTTTATGTTCACGTCCTGTTCGCTCGCTACTTTTTCCCACACCCACACGTTCCAGCGAACATTCGAATCGAAACGATTGAAAACGTTGCGAGACAAGCCGCCGAAAACTGATGCAGAGCAGGGCGGTGTGCAGCGAACAAAACAAACCGAACGAAACGAAACGAAAAAATACAACCAACCCGGTGACAATATATGTACATCTACATAAGTGTTTGGCAATCGGCTTCAACCCCAATGCATGCCGCATTGTAATCGATCCGGCGAGGGTATGTTTTCTCCTCGTTACGGTGGAAGTTTGTGCCGGTCTGGAGACTTTTGCTATTAAGCTTTCTTCCTCCCTTTTTTCTCCTCTCTCTCTTTCTCTCTCTCTTTCTCTCACACACACAGTCCCTTCTAGTCGCTTTCGCTTACATTTGTTTTGCCACCGGTAGAGACGGGCATGCAAAAAACAACACACTTGCCGTCGCAAACACTCGCGCCCATAAATCGGTGTCGCCGAGCGAGCGTGTTACAGCACGCGGCTGGATGATTGATATTTAGCTTTTGCGATCTTGATTGAAGAAACAATCCAGGCTGTGCTAAGCATCGCCGGTTGCGGGGAGCGCGAAATGCAGATGAAATGCTTTCCGCAGCATCAATTAAGCCGGTGAGGTGGGAACGAAGAACGACGGGAGATGCGTATCGATTCCGGAAAGTTTTATCCGATTCTGTTGCACAGCAGACAGCATCTCGCGGCGAGAAATATTAATTGATACATTTGGCACTCACGAGAAGAATGTGTTTATCTTTCATTGAAAAAAAAAATTGACGAAATGAAACACAACATCCAAATTGATCCACGTTCGATAATGTGTACAAAACTATGCATTTTTATGATTTTTTTGCACAACTTTTTGAACCGATTCGAGCAGTTAGGTTACGTACTTGCATACTTGTAGGCGTTTTTAAATTTACTTATCAAATTTTGAATTTTGCTTTTTTATTTCATTTTTGGGTTGTTTAAATAAAACAATAATTGATAACACATTAAAAAAAAAGTTTGTAATTAAAACCAACAATTCACAACACACTTCAAAGGGTAAAGATAATTTAATGAAAACACACGCTGTTTAAGTGTGTTTGAATTCCTTTTTCAAGAAAAAAAAAAATTTCAAACTTACCAGTAATTTTGATCGACCCCTTTGAATTTGCTTTCTAAAATGGATTATAATAATAAGTTAAATTTTAAACAATAAGTTGCTTTCATTCAGACTAGTTAAGACTACGGGCGACCGTCAATGCATTCCCAATTGATTTGCAAATGGAATGAAAATCCTTACCTTAGCAAGCAGTTTTCTTACAATTTACTTATTATTCATGTGCTTTCAATTCAGCTCGCACACGTCGCGTAGAGTTTTCTCCGAGCTTCCGGATTGACATCTGCTCAACCTCGGCGTCGTCTTAAAGGAGTACCATCGCCTTCGCGCCATGCACCAGTCCCGTGATCGCTTCAGTTGGGGCAAACTTTGAAACGGCTCTCTCCTCTCAACCCTCCCTGGCATCCTTCCACCTCGGTTGCTGCGCAAAAACTTAATGCTAGTTTCGCGCGTACTACACGTCCCGACGGCAAACAAACAAACGAGCAATGGCGGCTCGTTATCAAATTTACAATTATGATCCGGCGCGTACGACGCGACGTTCGACGTACACACGGGAACCCATCAACTCCCCTTCTTCACACCTCCCCTCACCGCATTAAAGCTACTTACGGACGAAACTTTCGTTTGAAATTTTTCTTGTCCCCGTTTGCTCGTATCGCTAACAAAAAAAAAAATAAAAGAAAGTTTTATTCCACCCGTCACCGTCATTTGCGTTCACTTTCGCGCGCCTTTTGGCGCGCATGTATGACGAGTGTTGTCTTTTTGCCATATTTTTCCCACACCCACAACCCCCTTCTCCCTCACCCGTCTTGAGCGGATTTCAATTGCATTTTCACATAAATATTGTCCGTACCAGCGTATGCTGCTCGGAGCGGGGAGCTGTTTTATTCTTTTTTTTGTTGAGAAAAATAAAACGAAATATACTTTTAGCTTCTCGGAGCGCGGAGTCGGTGGGTGCGGAATCGTGAACCTTCGCTGCGAAACTTGCACAGCCAGCCCACACACCCCCGAAAAGGTATCTCAATTTCCACTTCACGTGGACGAGTTTTAAACTGTGCCGCGTACCTTTAGCATTTTATTTACGGAAAGTCCGCCGTACCGGGCGCCGGGAAAAGTATGTCATTTGAAAATTCTTTGAACGTTCTTAAGGCAACTGGACGGGGCATGGGGTGTGTAAAAAAGCGGAAGGAAGGATCGCGAAAGCATAACGGACCATCTGCCTGCGAAATTATCATCCTCTATGTTTGTTCAACCAGCTCCAAGGTTTTCCTGCCATTTTTGCTAGGTATATTTAAACATGTTGTTAATGCCCCTTAAAAAAAACAATACAACTAAGTCCTTTTCAAAACAAAAAAAAAACAACAGTTTCTAATATCTTTTGTAGTCTACTGTAGTTTTGTAGTAATTGTTGACAGAAAATTTACATTTAAAGTTATGTTAATTTTAAGTTAATTTAAAGTTATTTTATAAATTATGCTTATGCATCGAAAAAATAGGGCACATTGCATATGTTTCAGGGGTAAAGAGGGTATAGGAAGCGTTTTTGTTTTGAAAGAGAGCATAGAGATATAATAATATTTATTCTCAAACTAGTTTGCTTTCTGTTCTGAAGCTCAAACCTCCACTCATCTGCCTACATTTAGGCGTTTTTATCACTAACAGCGCCCATTAGCAATCTATACGAAACTTTCTAATTGCGATGGATCATTCCTAGTGCCCCTATACACTTACATTCCTCTTCCGAACGGAAGTTGTGTCGATCTGCACGCCTCGAAGGAAAGAAATAAACCTCGATTCGCATAAAGGGCCGGTTTAGCGAGGCCAGTTTGCGAGCCGGGCCGGGAAGCAGACGATTTCTTTTGTTGCCTACTGACCGACCGGGACTAATTTGCATCGTATCACTGTTGCCGCCGTGCCGTGTTTCGTGTACCGAACCGAAAAAGGAAACGCCAGAACCGCACAACATCCATAAGCCTCGCAAAGCCTACAATCCGGATCCGTATCTGCAGGACGCTTCCACCGGAACGGACACAAACACACGCGCGAGCGCAAAAAGATGCCGGTACCTGTGTGTGTATATATCTGGGCGCATGTGGTACGCAGAGAGGAGCAGGAGTCGTGTGTGGCCGGAAAAGCTGCTCCCGAGGCATTCGAAAGGAAAATCGGGACAGTTTCGACGGTTGCATATCCTGTTTTTTTTTTGCTCTGGACCCGGGCGCAACCCGTCTACGCAGCGTTTCACAAAAACCTCCTGCCCCGAACCGAACCCCTGCGGGATGTACCAGCTCGCTTTTCGTTGCGCGTCACGGCAAAAACCCGGCAAGGAGTCTCCAGGCTTTTATGCTGCGACTAACACACGCAAAAAAAAAACAACAGAAACGATATGACCACCGGCCAGCATAACTGGTGCTGAATTAAGGGCAACGGCGATGTCGTAGAAGAATGCTGCTGCTTCTGCACACAGGTCACACCGGGAAGAATTCGAAGGAATGAGAAAAAAAAACACACACAAAAGGAAAAGCAAAAAAATGGCAAACTCAACCGGGCGAAAAGACACACCGGGGCCGAACACCGACGTGAGCCGAAAACGACATCAATCGACCAGTGGCATGTGGGATTTTGATTCTTTAAGCACCTGCCCGATGGTGGTATCGCTTTTACCTTCCGACCCATGAGAGTGAGAGTGTTTTTCTTGTTGTTAAAAAAAAAAACAAGCAAACAGTTCGTCGTATAAATGGCAAAAGTTCATTTTACGGTTTGAATGTGACAAAAGGGTAGAAATTGAATTGAATGCATTTGAAATTTTATAAAAGACCTTTCTGATCCAATCAAATTCATCATTACTTTTATGTTGGAAAGCTTCTGTACAGCACCAACAATTTTTTTACAAATGCGAGCCTAAAAGTATGCAACATTGATTGCATAAATTCTTTCCCTGATTTTTTTACGTTTCCCAAATGTTTTTGGAGAGATTTTCATACAAAAAATCAGTTCCCAAAATGTCTCGGATCGACTGTAAAGAAAAAGTCTTAAATAGATAAAAAACATAAATAATTCTATTTAAAATTAAGGCAACAAATTAGCTGCCAAAAGGACTGCCTTCTCACCGGGTAAAATTAATCAAAATTGAGAATTAAGATAAGCATTGAAATTAAACTCGAAACGTGTCGAAAGCACCCGATAAAGCATGAAATGGTTGCCTCTAATCACATTCAGAACGATCTAACTCGATATTATCCGCCGTGGATAATATCATAATCCACTCGCATCGACATTTTGCTGTCGGCTGGGTATGCAATCTCGCTCCTGTAGCGGATTGCATAACGATAGGCGTTAACTGTCTGCCAGGAAAGTGCCTGCGGCAGTGAGCCTAATCGGGTTGGATCTGCTTACAGGGATAATGAAATTCGGATCGATCCATGCTGCCGGTTGCGATCGATGCCGCCCTCGAGAACGGCAGCGGGCGTGGAAAAGAATGCGGCCCCATAAGGGAATTGAAAAGAAATTGGAAATTTCCCTTCCCGTGCTGGCGGAGGCAGCACACAGCGCAGCTAGAGTTATGTTTCATGCTACCGACACCTTGCTACGTTTAATTAACCGAATACTTTCGCCAGCGCGCAGTTTAAAGTAAGGGAAAACCAGCGAGAGGGGGAGATGAAAACGCTCGGTTGTTTAAATAAAAAAAAATCCCTTGCTCTTCGGAGTCGTTCGTGCGTCACTCACATTGAGTTAGGGAGAAGATAGTGCTTGTTTTCGTGTTCTTTTCTTTTTCTTTGCTCTGTGCGGCTCCGTGTGAACAGAACAGTCAGCAGGGAATGTACCGAGCTTGTAGTACATAGAGTGACGCTCAAGCAAACGCTCCCGTCGCTTTCCTCTCGGAAGGCGTCCGGGGAGTTGCGATGAGGCCTTTTTTCTAGGTGAAGGAAGGAGAGGAAGTATTGATTGAGCAGGCAAAGCGTGGGAGTGTGTGAACGAGATAAAGTGAGCGTGAGGGAGAGAGGGAGAAAAAGAGAGCAAAACGTTGTCCCCGGAAATTGTTCCTACACGGTAGCGCTTAGATTTCGGTACCGGAAGGGAAGCGTCGGGTGAAAAAAACTCTCCACAACACTTACTCCTCACTGCCAGCGTCATCACCAAGCCCTCACTATTTCAGCCCCTCTTGCTCGAGTCACCATGTGAGCGGGGTTGCTGATAATTTTGCACCCCGAGACGGGCGAAACGTGAAACTTTTGCTCCGGCAAGAAGTGCGACCCAGCTCAAAAGCCGCTCGGTGACGGCCCCGGGTTGGGCCAGCGGTGGAGGTGAAAAATGTATGCAAATGAAGTGAGAAAATGGAAATCGGACTGAAAAACTCCACCGCCGTGTGCGCTCACCCTCGGTAAAAGCTTTTCTCGCACCGGGCTCGACGGTGTGCACGATTTACTTTTACTTTCGTTTCGGCCCTTCTTGCAGCACGGCCGGCGCGCCAAGGTTCCTTAGGCTTGATCCACTTTACCCTTTTTTATTTTGTTGTTGTTGCTGCTCCTCGTAGGCAGAGAGATTTGCATTTCATTTCCCGCACGCGAGACCGAATTAATTTCAATCAAAACGATCGCGTCGATCGGGAGCGAGGGGTTGTGGAAATATTGTACCGTGCAGGCATTTTTTTAAGCTGGTTTCGGCCGTCCTAATCTAATCCACCGCGACGGGCTGAAGTGCGCAATGAAAATTGATATCAAAATGGTGACAGATTTGAGGGCTTTGATTATTTGGGCCTCGTCCCACTCGTGAATACTCGTGGTTGCATTTTTACGAGCTCGTTTAAAATTCATACCTAGGGAGGCGCCTAAAAGTATAACACATACTGCATTACATCCAGCACGTACAATATGATGGTCATTTTGGTCTCATACAGTGAGTTCCGTTTAAAATAC
>JXXA01009146.1:0-33560 GCA_000956255.1 Anopheles punctulatus | reverse complement strand
ATGAAGATCTAAATGGGATGAGTCAACACCGCAGGCTTGGCGGTGCGGAAAGTGTTAATTGAAAGAACTCCACGCAAAACGAACCGAACGCGCTCGAAAAGCTAGCAACCAACAGCCTCAGGCTATTCTCCCATCGCGTTGTGATCGGCAAACATTCTTTTGGGGGAAGTTTTCTTCCTTATCCACGGGAACATCTTCAAACGGGTTTCCTCTCAGTGGCAATCCAATACACTGACGCAAATCTGCTTTCTATAATACGGTTCTTCGGTGTTACCTTTTCAAAACCTCTTCTCTCGCCAAGTACGCCGAAGTCAAGTGGCTGTAGTATGTGATGTTGCTCGAAACTTCTCAATAGAGCATTGCAGAACCGAAAAGATCAACATTATTACTTCCTGATTTAATCAAACATTCGATGATCAACAAATCAAATTAACAGCATTGTTTGCTTCATGCAGTACCGAAAAAAAAGACTAACCTTCACAAATATAAATGTTTCCACTGATCCGGGTAAATCTCCAGCGCGGGTAAAATTAGGCTTCTGGCCCTCGAACTCCAAAAAAGCCATAGTTGATCTTTTTTTTTCTTTTTTGTGAACAACGCAAACAGTGAACTATTGAAATGTGACTTTTAATTTAATGCACCCAATCGCATCGAGACTTCAATGCCCGATAGTTACACTTCCGCGGTTTGAGCTCCAAGCGGGGACATTGTAACCAACGCCGAAGATTCGTATCGAAACAAAAAATTGAATCATTTGACGTAAAACTTCTGCACGAGCGCGTCCGCAGAAGGATAAGAAGCAAAACAAGACGCTTTCAACCGCGAACAGGTTGTCGCACCGAATTTCGGACGCTCCCGTCACGTGGCAAATCGATTCCTAAGACCGATACACGCGTTGGTTAGTCTGCCAGACTTCCAGGGAGTGGAATATAAAGATCGCACCACCTGTTCGTACCGTGCTCATTGGCTCGGTGTGCTTAGAACTGTCAACATGGAACGTTTCGGTAGCGGCAAGTGCGTTAGCACCGGTATGATCGTGAGTGTTGTGCTGTTTGGTGTTCTACTGGCACAGATTGGATCCAGTGCGGCGTTCTACACCGTGAAGCACGTTGTCACGGAGCGTATTTCCAACAAGACAGAGTTTGTCAGCAACGTTCTGAGTGATGAGTGAGTGTTCGAACGTTCCGTTGAGCGTTCCTCAGTGTTGTGATATCCGCTTTTCTTCATCATCCGCTTCGTTCGCAGATTACCTCTAAAGATCGTAGAGTTCTCGCAGTATGTGTACGATTGGGATCATGACACGCTGAAGGTCACTGGAAAGTGGGTTCTAAATTCACCCAATGACGATTATCTGTACTTCGTAGAATACTCCCAGAAAATTGACAGTAAGTGTGATCGTCCAATCGGTGCTAGAATGAAGTTTAAAATTGTGATATCAATTGTTAAAATGGACAATGTTGTCGTTCCAGAATCGACAGACTTCAAAGAGATCCTTGAGAATCTACACTCGAAAAATCTTATCACGGACATTCGGCGAGTGGAGCGCGTTAAACCCCAAACCTACCACTTCGAGAAGACGATTTTCTTCGGCAAAAAGTAACGGGGAAGCGAAGCAACTCGCAACTCGAAAGCTGTCTCAAGCAGGAGTATGATGACAAATATATGATGAGATTATGCATTTATTGTGGGCTATAGCTGAGCGTAAAACAATAAAATTGATTTTTTGTACACTATTCCATTGCTTCGAAAATATTTCTATTCGGTTCTATATGCTTCGGTGTGTTGGCAAATGGATATTATAAATCGGATTAAGTGTGATTTATATTAGCGTATCATAATCCTCAAACATATTCTAACGACATGCAAATCGAGCTGTAAAGTGTTTGTATTTTAGCGAGATGTGAGCCTCTTAAATTTACCTTGATTGGCTTTAGAAGTAATAAAGTGACTCGAGTGAGTGACTTGGGTGAGTGACCGATCGAAGCGCTACGCCGGAGTTTTATCGAAAGCTGTAAAAATCAATCTTTGAAAAAAGTTCACCGATGGATGGCGTGATTTTCATTCGCGTGATTATTATTGGTTTATATGTGGGCCTCTCTAAAGAATATTTCGCGGTAAGAACGATTTATTAAACAAGGCTACGCGAGCAAACCGAAACACGAGTAAACGATAAAGCCACTTCACATTGGTATAGAAGAAAAGGAAGCCGAAATTAAGAGAGAAGTACAAATAACAATAACGCGAATGAAAATCACGCCATCTATCGGTCAACTTTTATTTAAAGTTTCATTTTTACAGCTTTTGATAAAGCTCCGTGTTAGCTCCAGGGAAGCGCTTCAACCGGTCACTCACCCGAGTCACTTTACTAATGCTAAAGCCAGTCACTTTAAGGTAAATTTAAATCTTGCTAAAATCCAACCACTTTATTGTTTGATTTGCATGCCGGGCTGCATGTCTGATTTTGGTTTTTTGGGAATATCGCAAACGCGAATGCAACGTTCGTCTGTAGTGTTGTCTGCAGCACGCATAGACACATTTGTCAATATCACTGATTAATAGCAGCTCGTTACTACCTAATGGATGCTATCGAAACCGTCCACGGCCTCATAATCGCTAATCTCTGTTGCATGGGATGCATCAAGGTGGAATTTGGCGTTGAAATTGCCGAAAATTTCTACTATAAAAGCTCCCCAGCCTAGCTTCCAGGATGCCAGTATTCAACATAGGATTCACTCGAGTAAATCGCAAACGAGACAAGATGCAGCACAGTTTGTTCGCTTTCGTTGCACTAACCGTGACAGCGGCCATTGGAATGGTCGCAGCAGCTCCGGTAGAACCCGTAGCCACGCCGTACATCGTACAGTACGAGAACAACAACGCACAGAACGAGGGTTACAGCTTCGAGTAAGTTGCCCGCATGAGAAATGGTTCCATCGCGATAAGTTTCACTTAATCTTTCACTTTTACTTACAGGTACGAGCTGAGCGACGAGCAGCGCCGTAAGGAGGAAGGAACCATCCGGTACAGCAAGGACGAAGAGGGTAAAGATGTGCAGTTCGTTGCCGTCCAAGGACGCTACTCGTACGTCGGAGACGATGGCCGTACGTACTGGGTGGAGTACGTCGCTGATGAGAACGGATACCGCACCCGGATGGGCACCGGCGACTACGATACCGATCGCAAGCTCGAACTCTCAAATGATGGGCGCAAGAATCGCCCGTCCGTCTAAATACAAACGGACGCATTGATTAATGGATGAATATTTGCGGACGCGTCGCTATGGTAATGTTCAATAAACGGATGCGAGGAGACAAAAAAAAGCAATCGCAGACAACAGCGTTGGCTTATTGCGAAATCATTAATTCTACATGTGTGGCTTGATTAATGAATAGGAGAAGATAGCGCCTTTGGCTACTAATTCTCATGGCATTTATATCTATCCTTCGATAAACATCCTAAAAAGTGTTTTCCAAATTGTTTCTCGGATTTTTAGCAAATAGCCAGATAACATTCATTTATAACGATTTTCCATTACTTTCTAAGATTCAGAAAGTGATACATAATAAAATCGGTTCAAATTTTATTAACGTATCGTAATATATTATCATTTGTTCGGAATGTACCTCTGTACCTAAAACACTAATCTAGTCTGCCACAAGGCTGGCATCACCACGTAAAGACAACTCAAGAAAAATATGGACAATGACTCTGCTAACAAGTACGTTTCATATAAAGTTCTCAAGTACAAGTTTAATAAATGTAACAATATTTCGTACAAATTTTAGCAATAAAAATTTAATACGAAGAAATCGAGCATTCATTAATTTTGCTTGAAGAAATTAAATGAGCTCTACAATAATGAAAGCGTTTTTTAATTTGCGATATTGACTTTTATGTACATCAACAAAATACAGTTTCTATATTCTGATCATAAAAGTATAAGTAAGAAAGCGAATGTTAAAAAACAGCCTTAGTGTTGAAATAAAATAAAAATTTGACGCCAAAACATCCAGTCATTTTCGGATTCCTTAATTTTCTGAAAACATCTCTCGTGTTTTCAGGTCAACCAACATGATCATTGTATCGGGAATATCATCAAATAGACTCCCATTTCAACCCTTTGTAAACGAAATCAAACACAAATTGCATATATTTTCCTACACTTTGTTTTATTTGAGCTCGTTCTCATCGTTGTTCTTTCCCTACGGAACACAAAGCATCTTCTATTTACATCGACTATCGACTTAAGCCTAGAAATAGAATGCCACTGACTTAGCATCCACATGCGGCACATGCGGAAGTGTGTTGCTGTGTTTTTTAATGTGTATGTGTGTGGGTGAGTTTGTGCGTTTGGTGTGATTTACAGGCAGTTCCACTCCACCAAAAATCCACTGAGTACTAAAGGATTACTTCGAGGCTGCTTCGAACTGAACGCTGGAACTGATCCCGCTTAAGCGCTTGCGATCGGTGCATCCTGTCCGGCTTGGATTCCTCCCGTCGGGCCAGTGCCGACCTTGGGGTGGTAACCGTTCTCGTCGGCAGTGTAGTTCACCCAGTACGTCTGACCATCGGGACCGACGAACGAGTACGAGCCCTGCACGAACAGCGCCTTCACATCCTTACCCTCGGCATCCTTCACATCCCGGTACGTGCCAACTTCCGAGCGGATCTGTCCATCGCTCAGCTCGTAACTGCGGATCGACGACAGGGGGAGAAAGAGAAAGAAAGGTTCAACATCGCAAACACAAAACACACGGTTTGAAGCATTCTTCGCACTGTAAAACGTCCACTGGCAAGGAATGCGCAGTCACAAGCTCTCACTACGCAAAACGGACACGACACTTACGTGAACTTGTAACCATCAAGTCCATTATTTTCGCTGTAATATCGCACGGTTTGCACATCGTTCGGGTTCTGCTGCGGGGCCGGTGCCGACAGCACAACACGGCCGGCCAACAGGACACAGCACACACTGGCGAACACAACGAACTGCTTCATCTTCACTTGGGTTGGTGGTGGCTTTGCTTTGCTTTCCGATAGCGATAGCACGTCGCGATGCTCTTGCGCGGGTTTGCTGCGGTGCGGTTTGTTACTGTGCGAATGATGCTTCAGTGTAACCGATGCGTCGTTTATATACAAACCACCCGCTAAACATCGGCTAAGCTTGTTTCGGTTTCGGTGCAGATTCTGTGTGGTTTCGTCTTCGGCTTCGGCTTGGCCCGCCAGCACACCCATACACGATCTGCACAGTTCGCAATGATGGCGCGTCATCGGTCGACCCCCTTCTCTCTATCTCTCTCACCAGATCGCGTTCGTGCACGTGTACTGCTAGCAGCGCGATGCTGGCACGGGCATAAAAATATGCGCGCCTTCTCCTCCCAAACCAACGCAGCTACATAATTTCGGCCATCAGCCGGGCCAGCTTGAGCTATGCGCCAAAGAATAGTCCGCCCCACCGAAAACCGCTGTAGCAAACGGTTTTAATTTCAATCACACTTGCTTTTCCCGACAGTTTCACTTTCCGTCCGAAGCAATCACACCGAAAGCGACCAACGACGACGCAACGACGCTCGGGCATGGCGATCGTGCCGGGTGGTGATACAAACGACTCCATTCATCAGCAGACGACGAACCCTTTTTTGATGGACACGCGACGGGTAAGTTGATGATAGTGACTTAATTTAGGTGACACCGGTTAGCGGCGATGTTGATGATGCTAATGGTATGATTGATTCCACGCTGCCTTTATTTTGATCTTCCGTGATGATTAATACCGGTGTGCGGTCTATCCAACTCATATTATGACTACCAAACGCTCTCAACTTCTTTGTTACCGACATATTTACATATTTGCAATTCTCATTTGCAAAATTTCCATTTCTCAGCGTGAAATTCTCTTCGGCATTGTGCGCATCAAATTAGCAAGAGTAGCAGCATCTCCAACTAGCTTGCAAAGGAAACACCAACCCGTAAAGGAAGTGGATAAATTAATGGAAGCCTAATGGGTAAGAATTTCCCGAAATCACACAACCGTGCCGAGCGATGCGGGACAGAATTTCAAGAGACAAAAAATCGCTCACGCACACACAACCCGACGAAAATACTATGCCAACCAATCTTGGCTTCCGTATTCGAATGATCGAATCCAAAAGGTCACCACAAATTTTATCGCTGGAAACTGGAAAAGGTAATTAGTTGTTCGAAGCGGGAAATCAACTCACATCGCAAAGGATGATGCTGCAAATGTTTGTACATACGAGCACGCGCACACACGTTTATCGTTCCGGATTTTTTTTTTTTCGATGTGTTTTGTAACCTCCGAACGACTGTTTGCAAAACATGCAATGAGACATCTATTATCCTTACTTGTCTATCTTCCCTTCAGTAGCTGACATTTTCAAAACAATGACGTTTGACACCTTTCAAATGCGGCCTTAAGCGTCCTTCTTGCGAATGGCCTATTACTTTACCGCGGATGGCTTAATTAATCGTTAAGTGATCGCGATCGCGACCGTCCTTCTCGTCTCATATGTCATCCGTGTCTAACGCTGGTACGTTTTAGAATCTTCTTCCGCCCTACGGTCATGACATTGCAAACGCAATGCACGGAGTGTTTCGAGCTAAAAGAATTTAGAACCAACATAAAACATTCAGCACCCAGCTCTTCGTTGTCACTGCTGTTAATTATTCCGTAGATCGGCTCGATCGTGCGTCTTGCTCATCCGAAACGAGCCTACGCATAAGGACTTACATCACAAAACTCGATACGAGCCCGTTCAAGCCCCGTCAATTAACAGACTCACCTCACAAGCCGGTCGATCATAAAACGCACCGATCGTACTCGATCGTACCGCGAACAGCTCATCACACACCCGACACCCCACACCGACGGAGCGTCTCCTTCCGTCTTCTGAGCGCACACGAGCGCTTGCCTCATGCAACGATCGAACTCGGTGGCGGTGAACCACCTCCTTCTGCTGCAATGGTTCATAAATTTCCCGAAAATATTGTCCCATAAATCGTGACATTTCGGTTTGAGACCATGCGGTTTTTGTTTGCATTCGGGCCGCCCGAGTGTCTCAAATGGCTCAACATAACAGATGCGATTAGATGGTGCAAATGTCAGATCATCTCGGGACGGTTGACGGGGTTTGGGGGTGTTTCGCAGGAAGCTTCGGCCATCAATTGCCCACTGACCCCGGGACCCCCGGTGCAGTAGGATGTCCCGCATCGGGTCTACCGGAAATGGAAAACCACGTTTACGGGCAAAGCACCCGGGCCGCTGCCACGACGCCATGTTCAGCGGTAAACATGGGCCATCTCAATTGGCCCATAAATTTCACTCAACAAGTCATCCTCAGGCTGGGAAACATGCAAACGCGATGGCACTCCATGCAATGGCCCCGAGTACTTCGATACCGTTCTTACATTCTTCTGGCCAGCGAGCAACGTCCCGAACAACCCGAAGAACAACCATCGTGCGAGTGTGAGTTTGTGTGTGTGTGTGTGTTTGTTCAGTGGGCGCCTGGCATGCACTGGCCGAACCTAAATGTGCCTATGCAAATTGCACAATCGGCCAATCACGTTTGCGTCCTCTGCAATGCGATCCTCCCCGCGATATCCGAACAAAGTATCCATCGAAACAGGCGCATCTTCGGTGCAAAAGGCGGTAAGTAAAACGGTACGGCACATAATAAAATGTCACCCACCGCGCGATCCCCGTTCTGGCCATTTGGACACCGTGAGTAGTGGAAGATATTTAAAAACAGTGCGACAGTAAAAAAAAAACCTTAAATCACATCGTTCTCAGCTCGGCTTGCGTTGCTCAAAAACCTCCATTGAATTCTTGCCGAAATGTATGGTTTTAAAGTCCATTTCGGTGCACACGTTTTGGCAATTCTCACAATCTCACCTGGTGTCTGGCCACCCTTAAGCCCCCAGCGAGCCGCCTAATCCGCTGGTGACATTTTGTACTCCACGGCACAGCCGACCCGAAAGCCAGGTGGGCGCATGGCAGCGTCGAAAAATGCAAGCAATGCGAACGCCCGATCCCTTCCACGCTCGATCACGGGGACGAAGAGACGCAAGCGCCCCGCTCGATAACTCCCAACCCCGGATGGCATATGATTTATGGTCGACCGAGTGTGGGATTCGTGGTTTGGGTTCCCTATTTTTCGAGCTCGAGCTGATTGGGGTCACCGCGATGGTGGATGATCGTCTAATCGTCGCACCACCGCCCAACTTTAAATGGGAGTCCCAAAAATGGAAAAACTGGACCAAAGGTCCTGGGTGCGCTAGCGAAAATCGCACACCCCTTTCGAGTGGCAGCCTAGCGCTACGTTTGATGCGTTTCGCAAACGATCACGATCGTGTGCGATAACCGCAAGTCCTTTACCTTTGCTGCCCGCGCCCAACAGCTCAACTTCCAGAAGGGGTCGAAGATGAAGACAACGGCAGCAACAAACAACAAAAAAACAAACATGCCTACACGCCACATCCATCCGATCCGACCACGCAGCGCATCTTCTGTCGGTGAACGTTCACACTTTAATTACCGTCCATCAATAACGCTGTGTTAGGATCGCGAAAGGAAGGAGAGAAAACACTACAGGTGAATTTTATTATTTTATACCATTCTACCCACAAATTAAGCATCAGCTAAACCTAGCGTTCCACCAGCCCGAATGAAGCAATCCCAAAACCCCCCGAGGGCAACTCGCCAAGTCGTCTTTCTTTCGTCTATCTCTATGCTATGGGTAGACTTTGTTTTCCTCCCCATTCCGTGCGTGTAAGGGGAAATTGATTACATATCCTTTTTGCATGGCTTTGATCGTTCATCGCACCAGCAGCCACCAACAAATATCTAGCAACAAAAAACCTTGAGAATTTATTGGCACATTCTTCACTGAACGTTCGGCGTTAGGTCACCAGCGCTACTGGTGCCGAAATGCCAAAGACCACGGGACGACACCGGTGGGATCCGGAAATTGATAGTGATTGATTAACCAAAGCCAAACGGACACCGATGTGTTGATAAATGCATTAATGGTCAAAGCCTTACGGTTTGCTCAATTAGCGGTGTGTGCTGCGCGCTGAACTGGTGTGAAGTCACTCACACGGCAGCTGTTTGCTAGCAACAAAGAACAAACAGAAATGTGTCATAAAGGATTTTCGGTGCGCTTCTCGGACGGACAGGTACAAACAATAGAGCAGCTTGTTTACATGCCGGGTGCCGAAAGAAACGTGTCGGGTTTTAAATATTAAATAACGTGATCAGAGTGCATTCTTCCCCAACGTCAGCGCCTACTTTTGTTCGGTGCACCCCAAATGCGATAAATTTTCTTATGCTAATAGCTTACGCTTTATGATTTATGTGCACCGGAGGTCATGAGTTCGCCGAAGACGATCCGGCACCGTAAGATCTTGACATTTGTGTAACGAAATTTCCCATCCGAACCTCCCCCCCGCTCTCCCTCTCTCGTCAAACAATGTCAAACATTTTACGACCGGCTCAACCGGCGGTAAAGGTTGAGCGCAAAAATAACAGCCCCATCCGAACCGGACCGAAACTGCTACCGCTACTTGAATTGGCATCAATCTAATGTAATGCGGCAGCCGCGCAATCATACCGCGCTAAATGTCAATGCTTTCGCCTTCTGGCCCGAAGATGATCCGTCCCATCTCGGTCCGTCGGTTTGGGCTTGGAACTCCCGATGGGAGGCTCGTTTAAAATTCTAACTATCGCACTACCCCAAAACGCACCTCGGGGCACGTGCGAATAGGAGTGGGAAAGAAAGAGAGGTCAAGGAAACTGGTGGTCCCACCGGCGGCCCCACGGAAGATCGGTAATTGTTTTACGACTCGCACTAAACGCGATCGCACGTATTAACATTCCGTCACAGTGCGGGAGACGAGCTGTCCAGCGATTGATGATGGTGAGCGCTGAACTTTTGACCCGACCCGTTCTCCGTGTCTGGTTCAACATAATATGCATGTTTGCTTGCAGCTATCCGAAAGCTATCGTAAATATCTCGCACACTAAACACCACTCCCGCCCCGTACGAGGGGCCGTAAAGTTCATCCGGCAACAACGCTTTCGTCCAACGTTGCCCAGACCGGCCCCGTCCGGTTATGTAAGCGACATGCCCACCGCGATCGGTCCCGGGTCCCAGTTCGATGTACTTTCCTTTCGTACGTGCTCATCTTCAATCTCATCTTCGTCTTCCCAGCCCGGTGCGTGAGACATCCAATTCACACTTGCCGGTGGCTGCCCGTTTCATGATCACTGTGCCACTGGGCCAGCGGCAGGCAGCGAAGACGCTACACTAGACAGACATGTGCCACAGTGCCACCTTGACATTATCCGAATCCTGCTGCCGGCGTTCGGTGGGCTTACAGCAACCGCAAGGCACCCCATCAGCGACGATTTTTCCCATCGCAACGTCAACTTTCTTCATCTTTGCGTCGAAAGTTCATTCAACGGGCCCCCTACCGTTGGCTGTATAAGGAAAATTTGCATTGACCTCTCTCGAAAACTACACTTCGTCCCGTGGCAACAGCAGGTCTGCAAGTTCATCAAAAACGATAACGATGTGAGCACCCGTGTGTCGTCATGCCCGTGGGCTCATCAACGCGAAAGCAATTAATTTACGACCACCTTCAAGCGCCGTCCGATGCGTTGCTCAATACGCCGGGTTCTAATTAAAAACAGCAGATGTCTGCATTCGGGGTGATTTAATGATAAAGCTTTGCCGCGAGCGAACGCGTGATACGGAGCACAGCAACAAAAACATGCTTTTTGATTCTCTATGTAGAAAAAAAATACCGAAACCAAAGTACCGAGTACAAACGATTGACTAATTTTCCGATCGTGCACGGTACGCTCATCGTTCGAAGCTTATGAACCGTAGAGATAACCCTGCCATCGTTGTCGCCGCCGGGGTTTACCTTTAAACAACGCCAGTCATTCTTCTGTCGAATAGTTGCAAATCCATTAATTGATTGCCCTTAAGGCACACGGTGCTTGTTTGGGTTGCGCAATCGAAACGAAGAAGCACCTCCAACCTTAACACAAACATCCGAAATCCTTCAAGGCACGCCGAGGATACAAAATCAACAATAATGATCACCAGACGATGAACTCAACGACAGAGCACCCTATCTTATCTTGCCTCCTATCGGGCACGATTCGGGACATCCTCCTTTTTCTGATCAATGTGTGTGTGTGTGAATGCGCGTAAGAACATAAATAAATCTTATATCCATCTACCGATTCTGATGCTTGGCGGTACGGCGCAATTCGTACCGCGTCCGCAATGGCACATCCTACTCGATTCGACTTTGGGGTGAGATTTATCGAACTGTGCCTACAATCTTGCCGGTTCCATCTCAAGTGCACCGCACGAGCCGCACGAAGCAGATGAGCCAGGCTGGGGTCGAGTTCACTTGACCCGTCGGTCGGCGGTCGACCGGTGGCCAAGGGCGAGGCGAACGTTTTGTCGCGCCCGGTAGAGCCCACGGTGCGCCACCATTAATTTGTGCCGCTCGATTGAAGTTTATCGCTTCGTCATTCGGCGCATGCTGCTTCGCTGGTGCCTTCTGCACGGTGGCTGACACTGTCTATCTGCACTTCATCAAAACCACTTGCCGAGAAGCTTTATAAAATAAAAACAAAACTCATTCTTTGCATTACCACTAGCTGGGGAGGACACATTTTTGCGATTTCGCAGAATTTATTTGATAATAAAAGATAAAGCATCCTGTCACGGCGTTCGGGTTCGTCGCTTCATCGCTCGCATTTCCTCGTTGAAGTCTTTTGATGTCCATGCGACTGTAAAAATCGCAAAAAATGTATATATTTATATGATTTGCTTAGTTTTGTCTAATGAATGCAAATAATCACCGTTTTTGCTACTAATTAATGGCCAAATAGAACGCAAAGAAAGAGGAAAAACCTCATCGCACCACCTAACAGCGTCAAATGAGAAGAATTTTAACTTCTCCACACCAAACCCTTGGGCAACTGAGGTCGAAAACCGGATGCCTCTAAGAATTCGATTAATTACAGTATCGCATCATACGTAAAGTTCCCACCATTTAATTACACGGCGTATTCGGTACGGGATGTACAGGCGCGTGAGTGTGTGTTTGTGGCGAATGATCATGGCGCTATGCGGCCACCTTCTGCCGGCAATAAAAGGAAGCAACGAGAACGCAGTTACTGCCAAGCGCCAAATCTACGCACTCTGCCGTCTTCCTGTTTGTGCTTCACCCCTATCGGATAGCTCCGGTTGGCTCACGCTGCGAGGGAGGGAACTGAACCTCCATAATCCAACGTCACTTCCCGCCTGTACGCTGAGAGCAGGGCAATGGACTGTTCCGAATTGACAGCGTAGAACATTGTGCCGTTGGTCGTTGAAAGCGTGAGAATTTGTGAGCTTCAAACTGCGTCTTACACCGCCTACTGGGCTGCTTCGCGGAGATAAATTGCTTCCGAATTACTGGAAAATTAAGTGTTAGGTTCATGAAATGCAGATATTTTTTTTTTTGGCATTTGCCTAATATTTCACAAGTTAAAACCCAACCAGTCACGATGATTTAATATCCCCCTGCAAAACTGGTGCTTTTTAAACGATGTAATCGTTCGCAAAGAACGTGTACCACGATCTTGATCGCGATCGCCAAACAGTGCGCAAACAACCTGCTGCTGTTGATCAGCATCTCAGCCAACACTAATCATTCAATAGGGCAAATTAATTCCAATTCAAAAATAATTATTTTTAATTTCACGATCTCCATCTTGATCGAGATCTACCCGAGTCGAGAAGCAAACGGACCGGTTACCCGACATTTGTACTTGATCTTGGTTGCATCCACCTCGAGCAAGACGGTCGTTTGCGATCGCGCACGTTCCCCGCGACAAGGACACGAACACGAAGATGGTGGAAACTTTACAGGTACCGTTAGGGTGCATTTTCCGCCCCAAAGTTATGTTCAATGTCAACCGTTACATTGACCGTCTCGGTTTGTCATCCACTCCAAACGCACCACCGCACCGGGGCGGGGTGAACTATCACTTAAGTGGAGCAGCAGCAGAAGCGTGCTTGATGCGATCGCATCTGAAACAACACGCTCGAGAATTAAGGGCAGAAGCGTTCAAAAGGCGCGAAAAGCGCACGCGCAACGCACGTCGCGAAGGTCGGCGTCGAAAAAATTGGCGCCCATCCCACGTTGCCGACGACGACTTGATTGTACCGATGATTTAACAAGAGAAAGCGAGAAAGGTAGAGCACCAAAAAGGCACGCTTTACACATTCCACTTCATTTCCTTAGCGAAACCGAAAACCTAGCAACAACAAACACTACGCGTTAGATGAAGAGCCTACTATGCCTACGCCTCCTGTTGTTGGCCTCAATCTTCACATCACTAACGAGTGTGTTTTGTCAAAATGTCAGGCCGTATCACGATCGCCGGCACGGGCCGTTCTTGCGGTGCCGCGATTATTCATTTATCATGCAAGAAGCATGCAGCATAAACCGGCCGATTACCGAGCGTGTGCGCACGAAGATAAACATAATTTTCCTATGCTTGTGGCGCTTGTGCGTTCATTTCGTAGGGGTCGGGGGCTTTACTTTTTTTTTTGTAGGGAGTAGCGACCCACTTGTAAGACGCCTTCACATTTGCTCATATTAATACCGTTTAACGGGCTTACCTTGGGACACATTACCCCGGGAGTATGATTGAAGCACAATCGCGCTATCGCTAGTGAGTGATAAAACAATAAACGAAATATTTCACGTATTTCACGTTTTTTACATCCATTCTTTTTATCATTCATCACAAAAGGGGAAAATATTCGCACTGCCTCATTTGGTACCACTTGATATTTGGAAACATCGCAACCTCACCTCGGGTGGCATTTAATTTAATACCCGGTTCTCTTCTTCAACATCTTTCAAATAATCAAATGACCCATCAAAACAGCAGCATCAGGTTCAGCTGACCTGCGGCCCCCACCGGGGATGGATCAAGTTTGCCCAATTGGGCTATTCCAAACCACCCGTGCCCGTAGCCAAGATTTTTGCCATTAGAAAACTGAGCGCTCCGTACCACCGTGAGCGTTGCGAGGTTCAACGAGGTTCGGTGAAGAGTGGTAGGACAGAGAACTGAAGATGCTTCCAATCGATGCTGTATCGAACGCTGGGGAACGGAAACATATCGCGCGAGAAGATACGAGCGAGCGACCTTCGCCAGACACGAGGCAGTCAAAACATTGCCCATTGTCCAAAAATGATACGACTCAACGCTTAATGGTATTTCAGGAAGTTTCTCAACCACTAAACATCACTTGAAGCGTGCTGTAGCCACCTTGCGCTCGTCGTTCGTATCGTCATTAAACTGACCTCGTTTAATCGCTTTTAACCCGCGCGTGGTACCGGCGTGGAGACCCTTCGCACCGACTGCAATTGTCACGACCCACCTCGACCCTACCCCGTCACATTCATTAGGCAATCCGATAATCCCAGCACCTTGGCGTCGCATCGGGATGCGACAACTTTGACACGAAACGCTCATCGAAATTAATTACATAATTTCTTGATGCCTGAGTCTGTGGTCGGTCTCACGGTCCCTAGCACCAGGCGCGGATGATCGTCCTACCTGCGCCGGCAATCGGCAATCCCGTACCGTGCATTGCCGCTCGCGAGTGCAACACAACGATTAGTGTGTGTATCACTTCATCAAAACCGATCATCCAACAACGCTTTGTCACACTCGTTTCGTGTACTTGCACCGCATCGTAGTAGGTGGCTTAGGCAAAGGGTTCACGGTGCTAGGGTTACTGCTGCTCGATTGTCGTTATGGGAATGCTCCTCCCTCGTGGGAGATCCTTTTCCACATTTGAGGTCTTAATTAATATTCGGATCGTTTGAGCTTGATAACGAGCCACCATAACAATAAGCGTCAAAGCGATAAACGCTGTTCGGTTCTCCGATTGACAGTTGCGTAATCAATATGGCGTGGAGTGGCATTCTCTTCGGTTCCAAAAAGCTGACGCGATTCTACGTTCATCCCGGTTCCCGATACCGCTCGGCAATCAAAACACAGTGCATCCGAGGCTCAGACCCTTCGCCCGGAACGATACAGACGACGACAATGCGCCGATGATATAATCTCGCTCGTCCCTCAACTGGATCTGGGCGCCATGACATGACGACATTTTAACTTCGCTCCAACGCACACCGTGGCGCGTACTCTTTTTTGAATGTTTAATGATTGCACCAGGAGAAGTTCGTACAATTGGTAAATCGTTCCCTACTAATGCCTAATGTCGGTCAGGTCAAGCGCCAGATCGCTTCACGATCGCTATCACTGCCCTATTCAGTGCTTCATACAAAGACACGACAGCCAGATCGCACGACTTTCCCTTTGCCGTGTGTCTTGGTTGACAGGATGGCATCCACGTTCGGGTCGGTTTGATCGGTCCAAAGTGAAATTAAATAATGCCATCGTTTCCGTAATGGGATTCGATCATTGCTTTTCAAAATGTCACACACTTCAATTGGCTTTGGCTTTTGGTGTCTCGATCTGTGTGACAAGTGACGCAGATGTTATGTGGGCAGGTGGAAATGGAAAGCATTCTGCTCCATTTCCCATCACGACCAGTCATTCGGCTCTGGTGACCGAATTTTTATCTACGGAAAATGTCATATTTTGGGCATTTCCTTGGCCTGAAGCTTACTCACCTCGGCGACATCCGCTGGCATTGCTTTGTTCTCCCAGCACGTTTAGTGGCCCTACACCCATCCTCCGTACGCAAAACTTGGCCAAGCTTCCCAGCGAGAAGCGTGACCTCCCGAGTGCACGAGGTGCGTTCGGTCAGTTCTCACTTTCCAGCGCACCGTCGACCGTCCGTTCGGTTCCGCCCACACTGGAGAGGTGCGCTTAATTATGCGCCAATTCCATTTTCCTGCCCTTGACTTTTCATGCGCCGCATATTTACGCCCCGGCGCTGTGACGCCTGCTTGGCGCTTTTGTCTACTGACAAGAGGTTAATTAAGTTTGCGCTTTCTGTTTTGCCGGACGGACGAGTGGACATGAAGTAAATCACGACAGGCTATGGTTCCGAAGATGTGTTGCAGTCATTGCAGTCATATGATGTGCTGAAAGAATTCCTTGTCCTGATATTAGAATTAACATCGCAAGATCAATGACCATCTGCAGACACTAGCGCAGCATGTGTCACTCTTTGCTGTCTATCTTCGTCATAGAGGCTACACGGAACACCACAACGATTTAGTAGCGAATTAAAACTACAAATTATCACCAACAAATTGCTATTCATCATCTCGCACATTGCACCCATTTCGCTTCTCCGCGTACGATCGCAAGAATCATCTCTATTGTTCTCCAGCTGCTGATGCTACTTCCCCAACTTTGGTCAAAGCTGAACCGATCTGCCTTCCAAAACGAAATTACGAACTACGCAGTAAAAAACACGTTTTGTTTTATTTTGCTGAAACCATCGTCATAATTGCTACCGTGGCTGTATCTCAACCATCTTTTATTATTGTTTCGATCATTTTCTCTAGCGGGTGTGTCAATTCCCTATGGGGAATGGTTTGTCGTAGCCTACTTCGCGCCGTGGCGAATGAAGACACCATCCGAAAGTCGGTCTGCTTTTACGAATGTTAAATTGTACACGAAACAAAACTAACAGTTATGCAAATGTGAATGTGTAAGTACACAGGTTGGGTAACATTTTTCGTACTTTTCATAACATCAACAACCTTTTCAAACATTGCCAAAAGTAGGTTACGATTAATGCCTCAATGATTATAAAAGATCGGTGTTGTCTGGTAATGTATCATGTATCTATCCAAAAGTTCCCTGCGTATCCGTGCGTATTGAGAGTAGAATTTTAACGTCGGTTGGTTTTTCTTCTCGCCCATGCACGTTTAGTTTCTGTCCTTCTCCATCTCCTGCGGCACAGCTTTTCCGACCAACTAAACATCACCTCCAAAATAAACACACACAACGATATTGCCCAACCCATGCTGATACAGATCCAGACCGACATCAGATGTTCGAACTCGAGTGATTTGTCTACCACCGTGTGCGTATGTTCGTACGGTGCCAAATATAGCTCGTACTGCCGATGATAAAAGTGCACCAAGCCAGCCTCATACATACGCTGCAAATAAACCGCAACCAAGTCGGTCAACAACGAACCACGCGCGAATGCGTACGACAGATAGTTGAAGCTGGCCACCATTTCCGGCACGATGTACGATGGCTTGCGACCACTGACCGGATCCGTCGGAATATTTTCGTTTATTATAAACGCCGCTCGTGCGAAGCTGTCCAGATGAGCACACTCGCTGGAGAATTCCTCACAGTTTTTACTCTTTCCTGCGCGTGCTAATATCTCTTCTCTTACATGCGGATCAACAGAGGTCAGAAATCGATGTATTCCTGTAGGCACACGAATTGGAGTATCGGTGGCGAAAAACTCTTCCAAAGTCTTCGCATCAGGTAGAAACCGATAGGCCAAAAAGTAAGATGTCACCTTTGCTATGTAAGACTCGCTCAAGACAAATGTGATGACGATAAAACAGATCCGGTAGAATGATGGCAGAGGGCGACAGGACGACAGTTTGCGTAACAGTGCTCTCGCTCTGGTATCGTACTTAGAATACTCCACCAGAAGGTTGATTATTAGCACACATGACACAAGCAACCACCAGACGCCAGGCGAGAAAGGGCGCTGAAGTGATTGCGTCAAATCAAGCTTCGTTGACCGTGGGGCTACTAAACAATAGTACGAATAGTCTGGAATGTACACTATCGGCAGATTGCCCACTTCCACATGTCTGCGTGTGATGGTAACATCCATCGTCAGATGGTGCAAACGTTCCATTATCCGTTCGATATCCTTGTCAGTATCGCGCGATTTACTAATAATATGTACTTGAAGTGTACATCCGAAGAGGTTCATTAAATCAGTAAAAATGTTAAAATCAATGCCGCGTAATTCGTCTCCTTTTCGAAAGTGAGTGTAGGGAAATGCCGGCAATGCTTGTCCGAGGATGGAAAAGGAAGTGTTACGCAGCAGACCACGGTCCCACTCAAACACTGAGCCATAGGCTAGGGAACTGTTCATGAAGAAAGCGTTTGACGCAAAAAACAACATATACTGCATCTCCTCCGCCCGACGAAACCCCGTCACGCACCAATACACGATGTTGTAGGTTGCGAAAATGGACCCCAGGTTTATCGGGATGACCATATGCATGTTAACGAGACAGGCATCCTCAACCAGCACGAGATATTTTGCGTTTCGCTCGATGGTGGTAAAGCTTTGCATTGCCGTTCTAAATGTCCCGTGCATCGTATCCTGCTAAACAGAAGGTGTAATTTAAATCTTTAAACAAGAAAATCTTGAATAAAACTGCCTGTACTTACTCTTGTGCTGCAATCTACGTACATAACTACCAAACACGTCTCGTCCGGTCGACCTATGGTGTGTCCACTTTGCAGAATCACCTTCGGATAAGGCAACACGATATAGCTCTCGTAACTAGCTAACTTTTCCAGTCCCACAAGATAAAGCGTCCGGGTATGATGAATGAAGCATTCGGCGACAAAATTCTGAACAGGTTTCGGCAAAACCGACACGTTCTGTACACCAATTATATTGGTAAGTAAAACGCCCCCCAGAGCTGACAAGCTCAGCAAGTACTTCATGCACACCATCGTGCTGATGCCACTCGACTAAACCGACGCATGGCCCTGCTGACGAGCATAGTGGACACTCCTAGGGGAGTAGAGCAATTAACACGTATTCTAATAGTTATGTACTAATTACAGGCAGCAATTTAAAAAAAAATCTTACTGGTGTTACACGCACTGAAATTTCACATGGGAATTCAAAGATTATCAGGAAGTACCACTTCATATAGGCCGAACCGGTGATTCATGCCGATTGTTCACTACACTTCTACCCCAGAAATAACTATTATGACGAATGCATTATTGAAACCTTCAAATATTGATCTCGTCAAATATGGTTGTAGATCTTTGCGCCAAGTTTCCTCTCTGACAGCAAGCCTGGATTATGAGAAATTCTCAAAATGTAATAAACGTACACAATGATCCATTTATTAATTCGTCTTCTTTATTATGTATAGCAGAGATTGAGTGAAGATGTGTGCAGTTCTTGTACTTTTAAAAACAAAAAAAAACGGAAAACAATCTTGACAATGGGAACTCAAGCTTCAACAAAATGCCTCAATAAGCGAATCAAATACTAGCTGTACCCTGAATCGACTATTGATAAATTGGTGAAAAAGAAGTGCATGTGTGTGTTGCAGAGTATATATAAATAACGAATGTAGGGTAAGATAAAAATGTATGTGCTTGTGGTGCTAGGAAGAAAGTAACATACGGATATGATGATCCACCATTCTAAGTTAAGCGAAGGAATCAGTCTTAAATGAGTTCTTTACACTTTATGTTGAAAAGAACTCATTGCCAACATAGTTAGTTCTCGTCAGTGATTTAACTTCCGGCACCGGCACATACACACAACCTTTTTGTACGGTGTTTAGTTGAGGTAAGAAGTTACGGGATTTGTAAGAAATGCGAGCAGAAATGAAAATAAAACACATAAATAAAACATGGCAAACCCAGCCGGGCGCCGCAAAACGAAAAGCTATATGTCAGTAGTCCACCAGTTTTTTTACCGGTTTCGGGGAACGGTTTGTCTGGCGTGTGGAAGCACCCACTCCTCCACCACCGTTCCCTCGCGTTGCTGGCCGCTCGGACGAACGCGATCGTCGCCCTCGTGATCCGGAACGTGATCTTCGGCCACGATAACGACTACTACTGAAACCTGACTGGTGTTGGGCTTGCCCACCACCACCACCATAACCTCCACCTTGATGCCGATCGTAATCACCTCTGGATCGACTGTATTCACCGCGGCTTCTACCCCCACCCTGGGGATCGGTATCGCGCGTTGGATACCGATCCCGTGATTTGGAACGCGATCGATCGTACCTTGACGATGGCGGAGATCGTCTTCGATTGCGATCGTCAAACCGACTGCCGGTTGCTCCCGACGGTCCCGTTTGTCTGCTAGGATTCATTGCTCCACCACGACGAAGGTTCATAGAGGGAGAACCAACGCCACTCGAAGTACCACTACCGTATCCTCGTGTACTCTGTGCAGGTGAATCACGACGTCGCAAACGGCCAATATCTACACCACCGAATGGAGCCTGCGGGGATTGATTTCCTGATTGACCACTCGACGAGTTGGTCGCACTGCGTAACATAGGCTTTCGTTCGATGACGACGCTGTTTCCATATCCTGTTCCACCGCCGGTACTCATCGGAGCTCCACTTGCCGAGAGCGTCGGTGGTGGCCGGGAATGCAATGCCATCTTCGGTGGAGGAACCGATGTCAACGAAGGAACTAGTAACGGTGCTCTGCGCGGTGAGGATGAACCATCACCATCGCCTGGTGAATGTGACTGTCCAAAACGGTGTTGTTGTGGTTGTTGTTGCTGCTTTTGCAATTGCTGCACCGGCGCCTTACTGCCAGCATCGGCTCCCTCGTCCGAGCTGTGTTCCTCCGAGCTATGCGATTTACTGTGCTCACTCTCCGGTGTACCGTACTTATGACGCAGCTCACGTTGCCGGCGCCTCAACTTCAATGCCAGTTCGCGCATCTCATCGTCACGTTCCTGCTGCTGTTGAATCTGTCGCTCCACTTTCTCGATCTCTGCCTTCTTGTCCGCTTTGTCTGGAATGCGGGAAGGTTTGAGGATTGAAGAAAATAAACATATTCTCATCATTTGTACCGAGACCGCAAATTTTCACGTACGTCCCGTGGGCAGATACCAGATAATCTTGCTCCGCTTCATCTTGGTTAATACGAACTCACATTGTTTGTTCAGCTGAATTTGCATCTTGCGCTTCAGGCGATCGCGGGGATTAAAAGACTTCGACGAGGCTGCGGGACCGGAAGTGACACCAGCGGAGCTAGCCCCTGTTCCGATCTGAAACGGTTGGAATGCGAATTTTCGCAACGTGTCCATGCGCAGGAAAAGAAAGAAGAAAGTGACCGATAACATCATGTACATAGTGCTTACTAATGGGGATCGCAACGGAGATCGGTGGAATGTGGTCACAAGATATGGCGAATTATGAGGATGTTTCAATATGGATGAGTTTGGTATGTGTATGTGTGTGAAAGTCTTGATAACTGTGTTAATGCGTATGAGTGTGTTTGTATAACTGTGTTGTATTGTGTAAAGGTGATTTTGTGAATGAATGATGAAAAATGTACCACTCCTGCTCAGCTTTGGATTTTAAGTACAGCATAACTACATTACAATTCTTAATTTAATCGGGATTGAATATAATTCACGATTTAGCAACATCATATTATCTTATCACAACTCTTCGAATAGTATAAGAAAGCTAGGGAATGTCAGGTAATTTCGTTAATAGTCTCCTCTTTAAACAGGAAACACAAAAGTGGTAAACGAGTGTTGTGATAGATAACAAGAGCGTTATTAGCGTAATTTTCATTCTAATTTTATAAAAAATGACCAATACAAAATGTTAAGACATTATTCACAATCCCAACCAATGTCTGTTTAACCAGAATAAATAAGAAGCAATATTAGAAAGGCCAGCTAATTGCAGGCCCCATACGTCCATAAACGTAACGGCTCATCGAAGACACGAACCACCAAAAATAACGCATAGCCATAACGACTATCTCTCCAATTCACCATCACTCGTGGTGGCGTAATGATGCCCATTTATATCTTTACGTTCACTCAATGACATCAATTTTGTCATCAAAGAAACAAATGCCCAACAGCTGGCTAGCCAGCTGCACAGGCGACTGCGGTTTTATAGAGGAAATGGGATTCAAATAAAAACACTACAGGATTAGTTCGAGCGCCTGCCACCGCGCTCTCCGAACAGACAACAGCCAGATGATGTGTCCACCAAAAAGGACACACGCACACACGCTCGCAAGCACATACATCTGGTGAAGGCAGTTTTTTGTTTGGTGGTGGTGGTATTCGGAACGATCGGATTGTTGTTGCAGTTGTTAGGTTTGCGTTATTCTTACTGACTTTGGATTCGGGCGCGTTGGTGCCACCAGTGACCGTTTTACCAAACCTTAACGATGCACTATCCCCGGCGGACGGTGGTTCGCCTGCGATTGGGTCCAGCTTCTCTTGCTTGATCTGCACGACATCGAATGTGCCGGAGGATCTACAAGGGTACGGAAAAAAGAAACATTACTTCACTAGAAAAAAAAAATCATGTTGGCTTCAAATGTAAATTCAACAAATTGGAAAGCTAAACACGATAAGGGTAAGAAATGAACGATTACGCTACACGACACACTCACTTAATGGTGCTTCCGGTGCTTCCAGTTGTGTCTGCCGGGTCGTCCCCAACAGCGCCACTGGTAGGATCCGCAGCTGGCAGTAAACTCGCAACGTTGGGTTTACGGTCCGCGTCTCCACCATTTGTCTCGTCCCCAGAAGTGCTTGCTTCATCGCTCGAGCTTTCGTCGCCTCGTCTACGCCCATAGTACCGCTTGATGGGTACTTCCGGTTCCGGTTCGATCAGCGCCACCAGCGCTGGAATCGGTTTCTTTTCGTCACGGTCCACTGTTGGAAGTGGCGGTGGAGGTGGTGGTGGTGGCAGTGCACCGAGAATCGTATGTGGTACTACGATGGGAGGTAGTTTCTTTTCCTGAGTGATGGTAGTCGTTGTGGCCGTTGTCAAGCTCGCGGACGTTGTGGTCGTGGCGGTAATTATACGCCCCTTTCTGAATGTACGCGAAGAATCACTATCCGATCCACTAGATCGTTTCGTTGTTCGTATAGTTTTTGTGCGATGGCTCTGCGTACGGGAGCGTGATCGCGATCTTGATGAGGTAGATGATGAAGACGATGATGACGACGACGAACGGGGTGGTGGGGTGACTTTGCGTCTCGACGAAGACGACTGCCCAGAGGGATACCGTCTCCTAGGGCTCCAACGCGAAGTTTTCGTGCGGGTACGCGAATGCGAGCGTGATCTTGAACGCGATCGTGATTTCGATTTCGATCGTCTTCGATACCGTGAGTAAGCGGATCGAGTAGTGGCACCGCGTCCAACGCCACTCCTGGACCGCGATCGACTCCGTCCTCCAGCGGTGCCTCTTAATCGACGCCTGCTACGACTACGATCTCGACTGCGGCTTCTACTGCTGCTAGAAGTTCTTCGTCGTCTACGACTTCTGCTGCGACTGCGACTGCGACTAGTACTGCTGCTACTACTTCTGCTGCTTCGTCCTCGTCCACTACTAGCAGCTGAGCGTTGATACTGCACAGGTGGCTTGCGGTCACTCTCCTTCGACTGTTGTGCTTTTAGTTTCTCCAAATTTTGCTTCACCTTATCGGCGTAACTCAACGTAACGATGCCACCTCCACCTCCATCCGCACCCGCCCCACTAGCGGTTGCAGAGCCAGCACGCAACCGTGCCGCTTTCGAGGTACCCGCTGCAATTCCACCCAACGTGCTCATGTCCCGATTGAAACCGAAGGATATCTTGCCATGCGGTTGCAACTCTTCCTCACCGCCGAACGAGGTAATGTAGGTTATTTTACCCGAGTTCACCGGCGACGGTGACCGGGAGCTATCGTTCGCTTCTACAAACGTTCGCGGCACCAGCTCCTCTTTGGCAGCGTAGCTCGGGGGACTTAGCGGACGTCCGGCAACCTTGCGCTCCCGCTGCGCACGCCGCTCTCGGCGACTTTTGCGCCCACTGAACATAATTTTCTCTTGCTCCTCTTCCCGGGCCATTCGCAGCGCGTCCGCTTCGTCGGCGTCCTTCGTGAGGAAGGAGTAGAAATCGTTACTCTTCATCCCATACTGCCGTCCACACGTGTTCAGCTCATGCGCTTGGGTCGTGCCGATTTTGTTAATATCGATCGACACGTCCATGTCGAGATCGGAATCGCTATCATCTTTCATACACTCGTCGAATCGAGCCGCCGGGGTAGGACCACTCGTGCCGGAAATGGAAGCAGACGCTTCAGATGCTTTCTCGATAGCGCTTATCGACTGTGCAAATGGTACAGCGGTAGATGTGCTACTCAAACCACCAGAAGTAACGCTTGACCCGGACACACCCGGAATCGTTTCCGTTTCTTCGTACGTGTAGCCTATGGCAGCTCCGGCAGAAGATTTTTTCTTCGCTGCAGCAGCCGCAGCCTTCGTTTCCGCCTCAATTTGTGCATTCACGCCAAACTGTTCCTCGAGGTAGAGTTGGTGAAGGTATTTTTCCTCCACAATACCTGTGAGGTGAACAAAAATGAGTGAGCGTTTAAAACCCGTATTTTCTCGTCAAACCCCTTCTTTGAGAGAATATGTGTAAGAGTTGGATTTATAGTTACCCACCAAGAAATTCGTTCTGTGCCAACACACGATATCGCTCGTAATTCATGGCCCGTTCGTCCGTGTCGTCCTCGTGCTGGTCGGGCTGATCGGGGTTCGTACGTGGCACCGGTGGTATGTAATCCAGATGGGCACGCACATCAAACCGATCGATCAGATTATCCTTCTGCCCTTGCCATGGCATCCTGCGAACAAAACGAACGCTGCATCAAACAGACCGCCCCTTTTTAAAACATTAGCTTATGCGCTGTTTTACAAGCTTGTTTTCTTTAGGCAAAAGGCAAAGGGATAAGAGTTTCCACACAATTACGTTGCAATTACGCATTTACGGAGCAAAAAATTGGAACCTAAACAGGAAATGCATCGTCCGGCAACCGGATTCGTACACAACTGTGCGGACCACAGAGGAATGGGAGAAGCAAAAGAAAACCGAGAGAACCAGGACTCCCGGGTGACTGGACATTGAATATCACTTGCATGATTGCCGGGTTCTCGGCAGCTGTCGCCACGCTCGCATCCAGGTGAATTTTGCATTTGCGCCCGTGCACTTGAAGGAACTGTGTTGGGTCGGCTTTCTGTGCCGTGGCGTAGACGTCGTCGTTGTCGTTGGCATGAAAATGGAAATGGAAATTCGATCAGTACACAAGGTCAACATGGGGTAGGAACCGGTTTCCGGTACGCTCGTAGTACTTACAATACGCTCGTAGAAATCCTGCCTCCGTTCAGCCCGCTTCCGATAGTCCACGAGCATGCCGCGAATTTTCTTTTCTTGTTTGCGTGCTTCGTGCCACATTGTGATGCCTTTTCGATCAATATATTAAAATTCTAGCAATTATGTTGTGCTGCGATCCAAACGTTATGCTACTAGTATACAAAAACCTGTGCTAAGTGCCCTACAATGCGGTTGTTTTATCAGGAGATGCGCAAAGCATACACATCATTTTCGTTTTTCTCTTTTTGCACTATCTTTTCTCCGCATGCATCAGCTCTACACTTAGGGCATACTGCAACGCTTAATTTTCCGTTTCTGTTTCTACCAAAAAATATCTTCCTTCGTTACACTACTGTTTTGGCACATTTTGCATGGCGATTGATCAGTTTGAAAATTTCTTTCTTTTCATTCACAACCGGCTTTCTGTACAGTTTGCAATCCAATGAAAATTGCCCGCCACGCGCTTAATGAACTGACGCCGGCAAATAGCTTGAGTCGCTAGTAGAGTGTGATAGGCGCAGAATAATGTTATCACTTGTTTATCAGCTTCTTTCACTTCTGGCACATCAATTTCAGTCACATTAAATCAACTAACTGTAGAAAACAACGACTTTTTGGTCAGAAATGTACGGTCTGATGTTCGTAAGTTGCAACGAAACCACGAACAACAACAAATTTTGCCATGCAAACCAAGGTCACTATATGATGGTGTTCTCATTTTGACAGTTATTCAGTTGTCAAACATTCAGCGCGGATGACCCATCTACCAGAGTAACTTTTAATGCATGAAAACTTTGCTCAGAGTATGATTTCAAGTAAATCAGCACATATAATTTTAAATATTTTTGAAAAGCAATATTATTGAAAATAGATTTTTTATTATTAATATTGGTCAACGCTAGCACGATCAAATAATCGAGCATTCTCACATTTATGTAATACCAAAAATAAAAAAGAATGTTAAATGAAATAATCATCCCACGTCCATGCTTAATAAAGCATCAATTTACGGATACTTGCCATTTAAATAACAATAAGTTAACGTCAATAAATGATATTTTTTAAATATATGTTTTTATTAATTCTGACAAAAGCAACAAATTCGTTATCTGCATGATTTTTATTTTAATTCCCCTGGACTCAACACTTCTCCCACGTCTGAGTACGTAGGAAAATTGCCCGTATAAGAGCTCAAATCGGTTCCGACGCTACTAGCTCCACCAGAAACGTATTCTCCACTTTCAGAATCCATGCTGACCCTCTGTATCGCTCCACTCTCAATAGAACTGCTCGATATAACCTCTGAATCTGATGCAAATTCATTCCTCAATACCATCGGAGAACAACACTCAGCACCATATAAAGTATCATTCGATACATTCGATACACTGTTAGACAACGAATGAAGGGCTCCAGAAGAAGATCCTGAACTGCATTCACTGCGATTTTTGGCGCTCCCATGCAACGACTGCAAAAACTTAGCTGCTGCTTGCTTTGCCATTTCATCATTATCAGCTCTGATGTAGGCCGGTCTTTCACTACTGCCTAGATCACATATTTTACGGATAGTTCGTGCGTAGCGAGGGTTGCGTTCAAAAACGGATCGTTGAAATTTCTTATGCTCATGCAGAGGACTTGTAACGGGACGTCTTATTGGCTGTTCGAACGTACTTTGGCATCCGAAGCATCCACACGGTTTTTGTCGCACAGTCGTTAGTAGAGGAGTTTTATCGAAGGACATTTCTGTTGTACTGTCTTGACCACAAAGTTGTACTGTGAGTTGCTTTGCGAAAGTGTCTTCTTTGGCCATACTCTCTTTCGTCTGTCGTGCTATCGTCTCTGCCTTAGTGCTCTCCAGTGTAATCTTTTGCAAATTATGTTTAAGTAAGTCAAGATTTTCGGTTAGTTCGTTACCCATTTTCATATTTTGTGATTGCACTTCCACGGCATTCTTCCAGATACGAAGGTTATCTAGAAAACGTCTGGAAGATTGTCCATTGGAGATGATTTCGTCTTCAGTTGACCAATTGCTCCCGCGGCTTGACGACTTTGACGGACTACGAAGAGCTGGTATACTTGACACTTCCAGTAGACTTCGCTGGCATTGCACTGACTTTGGAACTTTGATTTCAGTTTCTACACTGCAAGCATTTGCTGATTCCTTTGCGACACCATCATGGAGATTCAACAAAACTCTTAAATCCTCTTCCTCGGAGCTTTCTGCACTACTGTCGCTGCTTAAGTCATCATCAATTATTTCAAATTTCACTTCGGAGCGCTTTTTTGAGCCAGTTTTTAAAAGATTCAGATTTACAAATGGATCCAAATATTTGTTAGGTTTGTTGCTTCGTCTTTTCAACAATCCAGCTGTTTTACTTACTGAGCTCGGTACATGTATCAACGTTTTTTCCCTTGCATCACTCTCGCTGTGTTGCGTTACATCGTGTTCTGTGTCAAACGCTTCGATATGGGCTGACTTCTGAGACTGAAAATTCTTCATGTCCAATTCTGAAGACTCCACAATTCCAACACCGGGGCAATCTGTTATTAAATGTACTTCATCCTTTTCAATCTCATCTTGAGCGTTGATATTGCAATCTTCTGGTAAATTATTGTTCATCCTTTTCTTATTTTCTCGCTTCAATTCTATGTATAACACATTATCATTTGGAAAATCATTAAAGTTAATCTTCTCATCCAAGATTGCTATGGTTCCTGTTTGTTGTACCTTTAGATTTGCATCCCATCGTCCTTTGATAGAAACGCTCGGTAGTACGTGACTCGTAAAACCATGCGCTTCCAAGTTATGATTCACAACATCAACTAATTTTTCCTGCGCAGCTTGAACATCGGTAGCTTCGGTTGGTATTTCATCGTCAACATTTTTCACAACCAAATCTGTATTTTCCACATTCTTTGTTTCCCCATGTGTATTGTCTTGATTGTTTGAAGTCAGTTCTGCCGTGCCGCTACTTTCCGGGTTTTGTGACGACTTTTCTAAATTAGCGTTAATATTCTTTTCCGACTGGATTTGAATAAATTTATCGAACAACATTTTAAATTGACCATCAGTAAAAGTACGACCGCTAGGTTTACCTGTTCTATTGGATGTTGAAGCTGGCGCTGTATTAGGTGGGACACGTTTTTTTATGACCGATTGAGTTCGATGCTCCGTGACTGAAGCACTTCTTGCTGGTTCTAAGCGTGATGGCGGTACGACAAACCCCCGCACATTTGTCCTTTTGGAAATTGGTCTTTGCGTAACAAAGTTCACATTTGTGCCAACATTGCGAACCTCCGGTATGGTTGCTACGGCTACTTCATTGTTCAGCTGAGGTTGTTGGGGTATCTTACCAGAAATGCCTACCGGTACAATTTGCGTTATTTTTATAATGCTTCGAGACTCGGTATGATGCTCTCTTATTTCATCCGGTTCGTTTGCAACTTCTGGCCTAGCCCAATCCCGAGGAGTTGATACCTTTTTGTTACACTGCTTTTGTGGCTCAATTTGAATGTCATGTTCATCGTACGCCACGATCGTTCTCCTTGTTTCATGGATAAACTTTTTTGCATACACAAGCAAATCGGCCACATCATTCTTCACGAGATGCAACGTTTTGTACTCTTCCTCATTCATCAGTGATTGTACTGAATGCGTCGCTTGTTCACTTAGAAAATCAATCTCATCGTATAATTCCTGAAAGCCAAGCTGCAACTCTGGGGGGAACGTAGAACAGACAAACGTATTTTCCTCCACTTCGACCTGCGTAGAGCACTCTTCGTTTTGCATTCTGACCAACGACTATATTGCATATGTGCAATGTTATCCCTTCAAAGGGTGCTTTGGTCCACCGACCAGAACTGCGCCACCGGTTGCTAGGATACCATAAAAACAACATAAATAGCGATCACGGTTATGGATGGATAACTAGCGTATTCCAAGAGGGTCGACCTGTAACAAATAAAAAAGACGCAGCGATGATGTTTAAAGTGAGCAAACAGGAACAAACTTATGAAACACGGCACGATCGCTTGGTTTGTTGATAGATTATTATTGTAGACTTTTTATATAATGTTTATTTTATTTCTCATTCTTCAATATATTTGTTTCAATTATTTACAAAAAAAGTTTGCAGGATTGCATCAATGGTTTCAATGTCCAATGTCTCGTTTAATACCTGCTGCACACACTTTCTGTCCAATGTTTTTCGGGTTTTGCTTAATGCTATATTTCTAAACCAGATGAGATGGAGCAGTGTAATATTTCAACGTACTACGTTCAACGTTCCCAGCTCTATAGCACACCCGGAGTATTTGGATACGGAACGGTTATAGCCCATGCGCCTGAAATTTACATTACTTTCAAGTGTTATTTTGAAAGTTCACTACTTTATCCCATGTGCTTAAAGAAATGCTTGGATTTGTATTAATGCATTCCCATCTGCGCATTCTATCAGGTAATCATCATTGTCATCGGAGACTCGCTAACAAATATCAACGCACATGTAAGGATCCAATTGGTGAAAAGGTTAGATAATCCTGGAATGCATCCTGAAAATACGACCAGGTGATCCTTTTCAGCTTTTTGTTTTTGTTTACAAGTATGTACAAGTATGGCGAGTGTTGTGTTCCAATGTAACGAGAGCGACTATGGCTAGTGACACGATAATCAGCCGAGCCTAGGTGTCACTTCGTCGTTTTTGCTTAATTAAATGTACAAATCGTGAAACAAGAACATAAACTTCATCTTGCTCTGGGATGGTACGCACTCTCCATGGTACAATGGTAGTACAACTACTGGAAACGACGAGGGAATATATGAAAAAAAAAACATATATGCTGCGGCGATACTAGTTTCCTGTGGTTAACATGTATGTAGAGTTTTTCTCCTAACCGAACAAGAAACCAGCGATGGTTGCATCAAATCTCTACTATAGCAGTGTGTACCTTGTGATTTTTGCTAGTAATGCTTAACTGTTACTTCTCCTGCTTACTACACTCTTAAGTTTGCTTTGCAAAATAACCTAACAAACACCGACCAAACCGCGGTATTAGTTTTACCAACACGCAACGGCGGCAAAGTTTGCGTAACGAAAACGGAACAACATCTCCGAAACGGATCATCCTGTTTTCAAGTAGAAGCCTCACACGCCATAAATGTCCACGCATTTTAGGGATTGTAAACGATACAGTAAAACACTACGTAATAAGCATGGTTTGTTTATCCTGCTTTCCTTTGGCTTGTACATTCAAACGAACTAAATTTCATATTTCACTAGTGGTTCGATCTGTTATCTTCAATTTTCCCGCCAGCACTTGCTTAGTGTTTTCCATTTTATAGAATTATTACAGGTTGTCAGGTCTAATAATTCCTACTGTCCGCTCAACGAACGAACGAACGAAGTCAACGCACGATAAAACGGGCAGTAGAATAAACGTAAATTGAAAGATGAAATTATTGAACATGTAAATGCAATCTTTTCTACGTCTCGGTTGCATGTCGGATTACAGGACATCTTGTTCGAACCAGTAATAAACTTCACAAATTAATGTGCTAGATACTATGTCTTCGCCAACTATTGCTTATTTGATGAAAATGTGAAGACAACGTTAGCGTTGAGCCGGATTTTCAGCAAAACCTGTGTGTCAAACATTGGAAGAAAATTCGTCAACGCCAGTCAGATCACTATCTCGCAAGGTATTCAACAGTGGAATTGTGGAATGGGATTTCACAGATTAAACATAAGATTGAGACTACGGAGGGTTAATGTGTATGGCACTGCCAATCAATAAACTATCTAGAATTTGAATATCGTAAGGTTCGAACATTTTTCGCCTACCTTATGTAACGCAAATCCACACCAAGCTACATCTCGGCTATATTGCAAACATACTGATCATTCATTTCTTGGCAATGCAAAATGTTGCAGGAAGAATAACGCTCTACTTGTTTTTCCTTTACATGCTCCGATACAATTGTTCAGCGGGCTAAAATGGCTAAAGAATTCGTTTGACATGTCTATATAAAGAGGAAGCCCTCTTCGGGCTGGACTACTAAAATACATTCATTTTGAGATGACGATAATTTTTTGCTTACGATTCGTTATGGTTTGATTGGTTTCTTGACAATCTTGTTTTTACTATCGCTCTTGTATACTAATGATTTTTATTCATGTTCTCGATTATGCGTTGCCTTCAAAATTGTTGCTTACTGTATCGTTTAGTTTTTTTTCTTGCTTTATGCATTATGCCCAAAAGACCGATTGCTCTATTTAAGATATTGTTCATATCATTCAAAGGTACTTCATCTGCATGATTTGGTTGTGTAAAGAATGCTCGCTTACGCGCGAAAAGTACAACAGTCAAAGGTAAACGCGAACATAAAAAACATAGTAACATAATGGTAAAAGCAATATAAAACATTAGATACTCACCGTCACAGCAGAAAAAAACAACAAAACAAAACGGAACAAAACAAACCAACGTGAAATCAAAATAATGAAAAAATGAAACAAACCAAATCCATTAGAAAATAATTATTTTTCACTGTATTTGTAAAATTCTGTTCAAAACTCCTAACTCTTCAACAATCCCTCACTCTATCTCTCGTTCTCTCCTACCGTTAGCTCTCCATCGTACCGTACACAATCGCTCGCCACGGACATTTGCTGACTTCATCTTTCTTCCAAACCGCCTTCACTGGCGTCTCACAATGCATTTTAATTCTCTTCTCAGTAGAATCGAAAAGCTTAACTAATTGTTAAAAAAAACAGTACATTACCTTCAGTGTATCTGTTTTCTATGTGGGGTTCAGAGCTTACGTAGAATTTACAAAATACACTCTCCTTTCGTACGCATGTGTTTTTCCATATTAGTGTGTATGTACAATGCAATTTCTTAAAGAAAAAGATTTGTGTACCGATCTTTTCCTTTAACGAACATTCGAAAACATTAAATAAAACATTAATTCGTCAACTAGGGGTATAAATACGTACAGAATAAAAATAAAACGATGTTTAAACACAATCGGCTCACTTCTACTATTTCTACCACACTTTTCCGCCCAGCCGGCCCTTGATTAATCGTACAATTTCTGTGAGAATGCATGATTTTGTTATTAGGCGAATTATGTGCTTGTAAAAACTGCAAAGAGAAGCATTTGTTTAACCTATTTTAAACTCTCAAAAATCGAGTTATAGCTTCTGCGCTTCGTAATCCATTTCCTTCCAAGCGTACGTGTTGGTTTTGCTTTCAATCCTTTCCTACCGGTACCTCCCATTATGCAATATTTCCGAGCGGAACTAAAAAGTTCGTCATATTTCTCAAGAAAAGTAACGTTCGATTCCATCATTCTATACCGAAACGTTCTGCATTGTGTGACTGTGCATTGTGTGACATGCTTCAATATACTGGAAAAGGAATTTAAAAAGTAAATAAGTTGTTTGCCACGCTTAGCAAAATAATTCAACTTCAGCGGAGCAAATATTCTGCACCACCACAGTGGTGGCAGCTTCTAGTTGCGAAAGTATCCGGATGTTTTTTTTCCCACTCAAACCTTCACAATCAAATATTGGTTGAACAATAAAAAAAACACAAAATTACATGAAAACTTGAACAACACTTGCTTTGCGGATGCATAAATGTAATTACCCATGATACTTCCTCTTTGCCTATCGTTCTTAAAAACAAAACAAAAAACTAACCGTTGTACTCTTGCAGGAACACGAAGCCAAAAAGGAACACCTCCATTTTTCCCAGAAAAAATTACCGAAAAATGGAGGACGTTCATAATCTGTGTATATGTATGTTGGTTTTTTGTCTCCATGTCGTTTTTTTCGGTTGATTGTTTATCTTTACTCGCTACTGAAATGGGAGCTTAAACAGCGCTTCCCTTCTATATCCCTAGTATGTTACTGCACCTGCGGCTCAAAACGATCGCGAAAACGATCTATTCCATCCTCTCTATATCCCAATCGCCGAGTCCTTTCGATACAATTACCAATAATGTTCAAAACTATGTACAACAAGCGAATTCCCACAAAACGGGGGTCAACCCGCCACGTTCCATAGAACGATTAGATAAAAAAAAAACATATACGATTAAAAACTACCAAAAGAAGATTACTGCTCCTTCGTCCGACCGGGTCAACAATCGCGTGCGCGCCCTGACAAACTTCCTGTTCGCAAAACGGAGGGAAGGAGGAGGTGGTGGAGCAATTTTTCCAAAAAACTATCTACATGGGTGTGCTGGTGTACCTCTCTCTTCATTTTCATAAAACGAAGAGGAACAAAACAATGTGTGACACACGTTTTCCCGCTGCCCAACAAGGCGCATGTTGCTGTGTCTGCTTCTCTGGCGATCCATAGAGA